>CABHPQ010159533.1:0-12295 GCA_902168405.1 Peromyscus aztecus
CTTACTGGCATCTTTACATGCTGCTTGTCCTGGCGGTGGCTGGCAGTTTCCTTCCACCTTCCTGCTCTTTTCTCCTCTCTGTTAGTCCCGCTTATACTTCCTGCCTAGCCACTGGCCAATTAGTGTTTTATTTATTGACCAATCAGAGTAATTTGACATACAGACCATCCTATAGCAAAAACTAATTCTGCTGGCTAGTCTATGTCAACTTGATATGAGCCAGAATCATTTTTGAAAGAGGGAATCTCAATTGAGAAAATTTCCCACACCAGATTAGCTTGTGAGCAAGCCTGTGGTACATTTTCTTGAATGATAATTAATGGGGGGATGGGTCCACAGTGTTCTTAGGCGCTATAAGAAAATGGGCTCAACAAGCCACGAGTAATAAACCAGTGAGCAGCTCTCCTCTAATGTCTCTGCATCAGCTTGTAGATGAATTTCTAAACAGTCTTATTAAATAAGAAACACAGAGCCAAATACAGAGGTGCAAGCCATAGAGATCAGAGTAATAGCCGCCAACTAACCTTAGCTTACTACCTCGTCATAGCTTCCCAAGAGAGCTTCTTCCTGTCTTTAACCTGTGCCTTTATTGCCTTCCTGTTCTGCCTTCTCATTGGCTGTAAGTCCAGTCACATCACTTCTTCATCACTGCCTGTCTATACAGACCTTCATGTCTCTATGGTTGGTACTGGGATTAAAGGCATGTGTCACCGCACTTGGCTATGATCTTGAACACACAGAGACTCTGCCTGTCATATGATAGGATTAAGGGCATGTGCTTCCACCACCTGACTTCTGTTTATGGCTATGACCTCTGATCTCCAGGCACTTTATTTATTAACATACAAACAAAATATCACATTTCAGCACAAATAAAATATCACCACATCAGCTCTTGCCTCAAGATTGCTGTCCATTTGAGTGTCTGCAATGACTCCTTCAGCTGTGATGTGGAACTGTAAGATGCAGTATCAGAGTATCAGCCTCCCCCACCCCCATCCCCCACTACCACCAGTTACTTTAGGTCATTGTGTTTTGTCACAGTAATAGAAACTCTAAGAGAATAACCACCACAATTCTTCCTTTGTCAACACACACACACACTCACACTCACACACACAGAGACAGAGGCTGAGAAAGAAAGAGAGAGAGATCACTTTAAACTGTAACTTTCCACCTCTTATCCCCAAAGTCTCATTTTTATCTTATAAGTAAGTATAGTGCTGTGTCCAAGTTTAAAAGATCCATGGGCATTAAAAATTCCAACATTTTAAAAGTTCAAATTCTCTTAACTCTGAGCTCCTATAAACTTCCAAAAAATAGGACACAGAAAACATTCCCATTTCAAAATGGAAGAACCAAGGCATTACAAAGGATAATGACACCAGAGTGGAGCCAGTAACTATAAGGGAAAAAACTAAAGCCTACAGCTCCATGTCTTATATATGGGGGTTGTAATGTTATCAACCGAGCCCATTACATACCTTTAATCCCAGCACTTGGGAGGCAGAGGCAAGCAGATCTCTGTGAGTTTGAGGCCAGCCTCATCTACAAATAGAGTTCCATGACAGCTAGGACACTTACACAGAGAAATCCTGTCTCAAAAAATAAAAAAAAAAGAAAGAAAGAAAAGAAGGAAGAAAGGAAAAGGCTTTGTGGACATAATAACGATTCCATTTTACACTTATGAAAGATTATTTTAGGTGATATGTGAAGCCTATGTGGAGAGAGTCAACAATGGAAGTAGGTAAAGCAATTAGGAGGCATATTATACTGGGGAAGAAATCTCAAGAATTTGATTTACAGTGGTAGCAAGAACTTAAAGAAGAATGGTCATTTCAAGCCACATCTTAACAGAAGTACTAAGTTTCACAGATGGCTTGAGAAACTTAGATTATTCTATGATAAAATGCTATAAAATTAAACCACTCGAGACAGCTGTTTAAATAAAGTTCACATATTAAATAAGTCACATATAGTCCATTTGTTGGTAATTATGGGTAGAAAAGCATAAGGTATTTTTTCTTGGTTGTTTTGGAGCTTCTTTTGTATATCTTAATGTATATAACTACACTCAATTATTGGTAGTGCTGGTACACTGGGGTATTAAGCATACAAGGATTAATCCTGGAAATATTTTTTCACTGAGATATAATTCAGACAAATTCATATAATGGTCTTGCCTCTTAAAAACTGCCTTAACCAATACCATCTTTATCTGTCAGATTTTCTTCACTATAACAGAGTATCTGTTATAAACAATTTAAAAGAAGATACTATATTGTGATTTATGATAAAAATGGTTTCATAATAGTCAAGGCAGAGCATTTTGGCAGGGAGCCTGTATATGGTCATGTTAAACCAAAGCTGCTCATCTCACTATAGTCAAGAAGCAAGAGACTCAAGATCATCACCAAAATGTATTCTTCAGTCCTATACTCCTGGCGACATACCTCCTTCGGCAAATCCCTACTTCTTTTTTTTAATTAAGAAAAAATTTTCATTCATTTTACAGACCAATCAAAGATCTCCCCTCTTCCCTCCTCCTGGCCCCTCAGCCTCCCCCTCCCAACTCACCCCCCACTTTCCCTCACAAGACCTCCAATGGGGAAGCACATCCAGTAGAGGCAAGTCCAAGCCCTTCCCCCTGCCTCAATGCTGTATGAGGTGTCCCATTATAGGTAGTGGGCTCCAAAGAGTCCCCTCATGCACCAGGAATAGATTCTGATTCTACCACCAGGGGACCCCCCAGCAGATCAGGCTACACAATTGTCTCACCATGCAGAAGGCCTAGTTCAGTTCCATGCAGGCTCCATAGCCATTGATCCAACTTTCATGAGTTCAAAATGACTCTGAGATACCATCTTACACCTGTCAGAATGGCTAAGATCAAAAGCACTGCAGACAGCTTATGTTGGAGAGAATGTGGAGCAAGAGGAACACTTCTCCACTGTTGATGGGAGTGCAAACTTGTACAGCCACTTTGGAAATCAGTGTGGCAGTTTCTCAGAAAATTGGGAATCAATCTTCTTCAAGGCCCAGCTATACCACTCTTGGGCATATGCCCAAAGGAATGCTCAATCATACCACAGAGACACATGCTCAACTATGTTCATAGCAGCATTATTCATTGTAGCCAGAACCTGGAAACAACCTAGATGCCCCTCAACTGAAGAATGGATTAAGAAAATGTGGTACATATACACAATGGAGTACTACTCAGCAGAGAAAAACAATGACATCATGAGGTTTGCAGGCAAATGGATGGAACTAGAAAATATCATCCTGAGTGAGGTAACCCAGACTCAGAAGGACAAACAGTGTATGTACCTAGTCCCTACTTGTTAAAGTTCCAATCCCTCCCAGTGATCATTAAACAGCAATTCCGTAATTGAATTATTCCACAGGTGAGGCTTGAGCCCATCACCTCCCAGAAGCTCTACTTCTAAACTTAGGTGCCTGGTGGACCGCACCTTCAATATACATAAGTAAATATTTCTGACTGAAACTCTATCACCCCTGGAAGGTGGAATACAAAGTTGCTTACTTCGTTAGCAGGAACTATGACAGAAACAGAAACATGGATTATAGCTGCTATTTGCTGCTTATCTAAAGTGGGCAAGGTACTGTGAGGTTCCACTTACTGATTTCTAGTTCTTATTAAGACTGCAAAGGGAGCCACGTATTGTATAAAATGCAGAGCCTATGTTCAGACAGGTTAAATAGTCTGTTCAAAGTTGTGTACCTTGTAAAAGATGAGGCCAGAGGCCAAACCCCATCAAGACTTTTGCAGGCAATTCTATTTCTAGTTCCTTGGAGAGCCAATGGCATGTCTGACAAGACTGAGCACTCGCTAATGATGCGGCCACTGAGTGAATAATTCTGTCTTCCTCTCCATCTATTCCTCTTAGCCCTTCCTTTCTAAAACAAAGGATGATAACTCATAATGAAAATGGTTTTAATAACCAATGAGCTTAATTTCTACATTATCAAATAACTACCTAAGGTAGGAAGGGTCAAGGAAATAAATACTTTTTAAGGAGAGCCTGTCTTCAAAATGTGAAGAATCACTTCTTTACATAATGCTTCAAACAGCTGTATAATAACCTAGCCTGTGTTTTGTATTTTTATATCTCTTCATTGAATTTTTAATGATAAGACCATGAACTTTATCTTTTATGGGAAAAGAGCATTATTAGTTAATTAATTATACCATTTATTTTGAACCTGGGTACGTGAAAGAAAAGACACATTTTTAAATTAGCTATAAGCTTATTAAATATGTTGACATGAAACTTAACTAAATTAATGAAGAGGGACTAAATTTGAACCAAAACTTTTCCAGACCTGGGAGTTGTGTTCCAGGTTAGCTTTTTTTCTGTTATCCAGTGTGTGTATTTGTGTGTTTGTCCTTTCTTCCTCCTTTCATTGTGCTCAGTGATTTAGGGGTGCATCTTACCTGACTGAAGATAATTTCTACAAAGAGATCAGCATATTTGTTATATCATTATATAAAAATGAACCAACCATACTCTTACAGAATTGGTCAGTTTGATGTTTACAAAAATTTATACTCGTGTGTCAATAGATAATACAAGGCTCATAAATTCAGAATGACAACCCAGGACTATTCCAGGTGGAGGTTACAGAACTCTGTCATAAAACATTATACAAATAGAAAATAATTATGTAACTATAAAATATGGACGTTTTCAAATTGTGTTTCATGATTTTGTATATGATGAACATTTTTCCTAGAAATACCATAGATGGTTGGTACCTGTATGCTGATAGTTCAAATGGGAAGTTTGGTGACATGGCTGATATTCTCACTCCTGTCATCTCCCTAATGGGACCGAGATGTACTTTGGTGTTCTGGACGTATATGAACGGTGCCACGGTTGGTTCTCTCCAGGTACTGTGTAGTCAATATTGTTTTTGGAAATTTCTCTATAAAATGCATAAATAATAATTTATAGTGTCATTAAAACAAGTGGAAACTTTATTAGCATCACAATGATATGCTATATGAAAAACTGTTCCAGAGTTGGACATTTTTCTGCATCTAACTATTTTCTGTCCTGAGGTTGAGGCTCTTGTGAGATATTATTTTGTACTGGGGCGTGCTATGTTGATTTCAGCATCAATGTTGAGAGTATAACATAATCAAATGGATGTGTTATGTGTGGTTTGACAATCTATGATCTAGTGTCTTGTGTGAGATTATAGTAATGCTACATTCTCCAATAGATTTTTTTCAATTTATTTCTTTAAGGAAAAATACTTAAATTATTAAGCTCAATAACTATTTCACAAATTTCAGTTACAACTTTATTATGTCCATCAATTAGAGACCCAATTTTTGGTTAATTGAACACTATATCTCTTGCAATAAGTCTTTTTTTAAGTATTTATTATTATTAATACTTAGTAATGTCCGTAGAAAGCAATCAAGGGAAATAGACACCATGCATCACTTAGTTGTCATTGTCCAGCCCATCAGTCATCCATGTGGCATGATGAATGTGTGTGAGCTCAGTGCTTCCTGAGGCAGAGAAAGAAGCTATGTACAGGTTGGTAGTGTGACTTTCATTTATAAGTGCTAATCTATGGAGTCAGGCTTGTTCACTTACTCTGAATTTCCAATCTTCCATTAAGACCAAATTTTGTATATCTGTGCCTGAGTTGATATTTTTCAAAAACTATGACTTCCTATATACATATTTAAGTAATAAAATATGTCATTAATATTTATCTATTACTTCTTACATTGGATGAGGCACAAGAATAGGTTCTAGATGGTAGTACAAATTCATATGGACACTTAGAAGGAAATACAATAGTGACCTTTTCATATTTTTTTTATGAATTCTTTGGGAATTTCACACCATGCACCCCAATTCCACTCATTTCCCAGTCTTCCAATGTCTGCCATCCAACCTTGTACCTCCCAAAATATAAAACAAAACAAAACAATACACTTCGCTCCTCCATCTTTCCCGCCTCTCCATCAACAGTTATAATACCAACCACACAATAGCCATCATTTCTCTAGTGCCTTTCACATGACCATTTCCTTACTTTCTGCAGACTTCTAGGACCTTGGTATTTTCAAAGACCACAGTCAAGTCATTTTTTTAAAAAAATGTCCTCAGGTTGAATTTGCCATGTGTATCTTTTACTATGGTTTCATCTCACATCACGTTATACCATTACATGCCATTGGTTTATGGTTATTGGCTTTGTTCCTTTTATCTACTTTATATTAATGAGTATTTTTGTCTTGATACTCAAGGCATTGCAAAATTTTAATCTGACACAATTTTATTCACCAGTATTGTTCGAATCTTAAATGGTCTTTTAATAAAAACAAAACAAAACAAAACAAAAAAAACCTGAAACCAGATAGCAGGGTGAAAGCTGAAAGATCAGAGAAGCAGAGCAGCAGCCACTAGTTCTTACCTCTATGGAATTCTCAACCTAAAGAGGGTGAGTTCTTCTTTCCTCAAGCTTCATATACCTTTCTCTCCCCTGCCATATTACTTCCTGGGATTAAAGGCGTGTCTGTTTCCCAAGGAAAGGCATGAGATCTCAAATGCTGGGATTAAAGGTGTGTGCCACCACTGCCTGACTTCTTTGTCTAATCTAGTGGCTGGCTCTGTCTTCTGATCCTCAAACAAGTTTATTAGGGTATACAATCTATCAACACACACCAGTATTGGCCTCCAGTAGTTTTTATTTTTGCCTCAATTAATCATACTATGACTGTCTAATTGTTATTTAACTCCATTATTTATCTATATTGCTCGTTTCTTTTTCTGTTTTAAATCAAAGCATTCTCTAACCTCTTTTTCTCAGTTTACTATTTTTATACAGGTACAAAATGCATGATAATAAACATGTTATATTTATATTGGTGTAAATAACACATGCCTATGTTTTTCAATGTGTGAGTCTATTACATTATTATTCCTTAGATCCCTACATTGCCTATAATAGTTGTACAACAGCTTGAGAACTGATCCCCTCTCTTTGACAAGTCTTATCATTTTGTGACTTTTCTTTTCTTTTCTCTTTCTTGACAAAGTGGTCAAACAACGCTTCTTTTGTCCAGACAAATATCTGGGATTTATTTCTGCTTCATGCCTAGTTTATTTGAAAAACCAAAATACGTATCCCAAACAGAGAGATTCTAGACTGCCGTGCCCACCCTTTGTCCTGGCTCTATCTTTGGATGTTCTCTGATAGAGAACCGTATGTAAGATCATGTGCCATTATACCATGGAGCCACTTCAATTTTGTAGCATCACCATTTACATTATACAAATTTTCATTGCTTATTTGTTACTGCTCATTTGTTATTTTGAAGGTAGCGATGTCCTAGTATTAACTCTCAAATATCTGGCTTCGTTACAATGACTAGTTCTAAATTAGTCCTACGTGAAGCAATATTTAGATGAAGGCTATCCTTTTAAATACTGCTAAATTTATCTTGCTGAGTAGCCCATGTTCATTATACTTACAATAAGATGAAGCTGGGCTACTTGCCTTTTTTCCCACAAGAGAAAGAAGCAGGCTATGGCAAGCTTCACAACCTCTTTTGCAATAGTCATTGAATTATTTTATTTTATATTTGTTATGAGTGTGATTACCACACACTTTAGGACTGTTTTATTCTACAATTTGCCTGGAAAATATTAAACCTTTACCCTGAAAGTTGTATATACTATCTTACTTTAAAAATGCTCTTTTTAGTGGTTTTCATAATGGAAAAATGACAAGGTTATCTTCATAAGGCTCACCTATGTATGGCAGATTAGTCTTCTAGTTAGCATTATTTGAAAGTGCATTTCATTTGTGTGCATATATTTAGTAATGTGTTTGTTTAATAACCTAAAATGCCTAGACAATCTCATGAAATTATGGTTTATAGTTGCTTGACATTGGTATTAAAACTGGTTTTGGGGTCTGGATCAATGATGAGTGGACAAAATTTATGCCACAGAAGCAGAAGGAATTGACTTCAGACCCATAGAAGTCATGTAGAAAGCCCATGGTTGGCAAGTCTCCTCCTGTAACAGCAGCTTTGGGCTTAGCCAGTCAAACTTATAAAATCCATGAACTTGGGGTTCAGTGAGAAACCCATTTCAGAAAACAAACAAACAAACAAACAAAGGTAGAGAGGAAAGGCATACTCCACAATCTTTTACACACATGCAGTCACACACATGTGCACACATTCACACACTATTTTAGTCAAAATATTCACTATAATATACTTAGTGTTTTCATTAATAGCATAAACATTATTAATTTAGTATATTCTGTGATTGTAATTAATAAGTAACCAATTACTAAATAGTTGAACAGTATTACATATGCTCCTTATATTTGTTCATGGGTATATAAAATAACATTAACTCTTTTGTTATTAGTATATCAATTTACAGATTACCCTTACTTGTTAATCCTACTATATGTGTGGTGTTCATACAAAGATCTTCCTGTGCATTCTTTTAACATGCTTCAGAAATGGCTTTCTTTTACTGATAATTATGATTCTTGATTTTACTGTATTGAATTAGATAGATAGTAACAGACCAAGAATTTGATACTATTTTTTCTAGCAATATTATACTCTGATAACTCTAGTTGTGTAAAATAAATTTATGTAAATTTAATCTAAGCACAACACCCTAAAATGCTAATTTAAATTATATTTTTTAATTTATTATTATGGTTTGCGTGTATGGTGTGAGAGAGCAGGTGTGTGTGTGTGGACATCAGAGGATGTCTTTCAGGCTTTGGCTGTTTCTGCTCTGGACAGTGGCGACAGAAATATGGTTGTCATTCTTATGGAACAAGCACTTTTACCCTTTTAATCATCTCACAAGCCTGTTTCTTTTTTAAAAGTTAAACATGAATTCTTTCTAAATATTTTTCAGTTATATAAATTACATTTTAAAACCTAATGTTACAAAATAAAGCATCTTAGTTATTTTAACAGAGGAATTGTACCACTGTCCCTAATGATCTCTCTCTCTCTCTCTTTGTATACATGTTTGTTTTGAGATGAGTCCTCACTATATTGTCCATGGTAGCCTCAAACATTTTCCCATAATTTGGGTTTGCCTTAGTCTCCTAAGTACTAGAGTGACAGATGTTTCCTAGCATGTATGGTGAGTTATACTCTTGGTGGCTTATTTTGCATCATTCTAAAAGAAGAGTCACAATAATTATAACAACTGCCTGATAAGAGTGATCCAAGTTCTCATTTACAGTGAGCACAGTACTATGCTATCACTATAACAAAGGCTTCAGTTCACCTATAAAGAAGAAAGGTTTATTTGGCGTTGTGCTTTGAAGTCTGTTGTCTTGCTGATTAGCTTCAATGCTTTGGGGGCTTGTGGTAAGGCAATACATCATGAAAAGACTTCACTGTGGAGCAAAATCCTTTACAACCTGAACAGAAAAGAGGAGGAGGGAAATTGGTACTGAGTTTTATGATCTTCATTAGGCCATAAACTCAGTAACCTAAAAGGTACTCTAGGATGACCCTCAAGAATTTCACTCCTTCCTAATGATACCACTTATGAACCAACCCGTTTCCCATGGACCTTTAGGAGACAGTAAAGTGCAAACTATATCAAATACAATCATCTTTGTTTATTTCAAGACCCTTGAGCATGGATCTCATAAAGTGTGGTTAGTGTTTGCACATATCATTCATCTACACTGATGTGACAGAAGTGTATTATGACATAACTGTCTGCTAAAACCTATTGGTTGAAGAAGCCATTCTCAAAAGAATGTTCCACTAAGCAATTTAATACTTTTCCTTTCAATCACCCGTATATTACTTAATATATAAAATATCAGCTGCTGCTGCTGTCACATTTTTCATAAAACCAGTAGAGTTGAATTCCTAATGAAATGGTGCCTGGAAACATTAGCACTTGACTGACAGATACTCATGCACACCTTTATCACACCATCACACAGAACTTGTGAGATACCCCTGCAGCATGGTGTGTATGATCACAGTAGAAAACAAAGGTATCTAATGAAAAATGTCTTAGATTTTTCTCTCAGGGACTACATGTAAGTATTAAAAACCTAAAAATCCCACATGTTTAAAGTCTAAATATTTAAAAACATTACTTGATTTATCTCTGCAGGTACTTATCAAAAAAGGCAATGTTACCTCCAAAGTGTGGGCTCAGAGTGGGCAGCAAGGGCCACAGTGGAAGAAAGTGGAAGTGTTCTTAGGCATCCACTCACATTCAGAGGTTTGTAACCCAAGGGATTCTGTGAAGACAGAACTTTGTTAATTTTTGTCTTGAATACTAATTTCTTTCTTTCTTGCATTATCCTCATCTCTTTCCATTCCTAATTTGATGTGCTGTGTGAATGCAGAACATTTAACACTCCATATGGCATTTTCATAAAGAATTTACCATTTTAGAAAGCCAACTTTTCCCAATTAGACAGTTATTCTTCTAGGTACACTTAATTTGAGTGATAATGGTCTTTTACTCTCAGCAAGCTTCTCACATTCAAAGAACACCTCCCCCAATTCTGAGATTTGACTCCTAGACATTATAATACAGTTTTTGTAAACGTACCTGCAAAAGCCTTCTTCCAAACTTCACTTAATAGTTGGACCTTTTTATATTGAATAGATTTATGTAATTAAAATATTTTGGAAGAACATTAGTATATGATGGTGACTATGTCTTTATTTAAATTTTATTATGTATAAAATAACACATAACCAACAATTAAATTTCAAGTAGTACAAATATTACAGTGTTGAAAATGAATATCACAATATGGTGAGATATTTGGTATTTATTTCCACTGGGGGAGCTTATGAAGAACTGGGATATTCGTACTTTGGATGGGAATTGAGTTTAAAGAGGAATCTTGACTCTTAAGATAAATGGAGCAAGAAGCTCCTACCATTATGTAGGAGAATGTTTTCTTCTTAGTCTTAATTATGTGGAGTTGAGTTGCATGAATTTGAAAACACTCAAGCAGTAATATCATAGTTAAATATTACCTTTGCTCGCTCGTTTGTATAGCACAAGTGGCTTGGTGCTTGTGAATACATAGCAGATATATCTCTATGATCCTTTTTGTGATAGACCAGCCTCTTCCAACAATAGAAGCTCTGCCTGATCTATGTGTATAAGGGCTTGATAGATACTACACTGTGCCCGGTTTTCTGGAATGCCATACAGATAAAAGTCATCTATTTCTTGCCCTCTATCTGACTATCTAGTTTTCTTGTTAAACATTTGGAGATAGTTTAGTATATGAGCAGGAAGTTTAACCTGAAGAAATAAAGGTTTGAGAATAAATTAATGACTTTACATAATAGAAAACATGTTTAGAAGGAAGCTAGACATTCAACATCTATGGATGTCCAATGGAGACAAAAAAAATCTCAGTGAGACTATTTGAATGGATTTGCTTCTGTCAGACATAGGAAAATGCCAGGTAGCAAATTCCTTACCTGTTCTATGAATATAAAATATTAATATGGAGAAATTATGTTCAAAATTATATTAATTGAGATTTCAGTATGTGGAAAAACTTACGAATTTAGTTTTTTCTTTTTTTTCTTTTTTAAAATTTATTTATTTATTATGTATACAGTGTTCTGCCTGCACGTATGCCTGCAGGCCAGAAGAGAGCACCAGATCTCATTACAGATGGTTGAGAACCATCATGTGGTTGCTGGGAATCGAACTCAGGACCTTTGGAAGAGCAGTCAGTGCTCTTAAACACTGAACCATCTCACCAGCCCCTAGTTTTTTCTAAGATTCAAAAATATACATATTGAAACTTGACTAAAAAGTCTGTTCATGTTGATTGATTCTTAAAGTTATGGATAGCATGTAAACATTTGCTTTTTCTTACGAATTACCCATCCCAAGAGGAAAGTATGTAATCCATGACATACACAGTGAAACAGCACTGAGAAATCTGCATAATCTTATTTGAGAGAACCCTATATTTAAACACAATGTTTTATTATAATAACCAGGACAATCATAAACACACACACACACACACACACACACACACACACACACACACACTGTTCTGTGTATATGTGTGTATTGAGGATTTTGCCATGTATGCAAAAATATCTACTCACTTAGCCTTTTCAGCAGTTTAGTCCTATGAATAATATAATGGGAACATCTTCAGTCTATAGATACACCAAAGTACCTGGGCTTTCTCTCTCTCTCTCTCTCTCTCTCTCTCTCTCTCTCTCTCTCTCTCT
>CABHPQ010159533.1:12305-42399 GCA_902168405.1 Peromyscus aztecus
TCTCTCTCTCTCTCTCTCTCTCTCTCTCTCTCTCTCTCTCTCTCTCTGTGTGTGTGTGTGTATCTAAGAAGTAAGCAATCTTGTTTTGGATTTGCATGGCTTCTGCCTGGAGTCTGGGCTATATGCTAATTATACATGTATTAGGTAGTGGTGTTGTTTTTTTCATATTCTTAGACACTGAGTATAGTACAGATTCTAATGATCCTCAGTCTTTCTGAGCCATTATCATTATGGAGGTCACTTTCATTTGGGGGTATTTGTCATGAAAGTCAATCTAAATGTTCTTGATAGCATGTTTGTTTGTGTTCTGGACTTCTTGACAGGAAAACGCTAATTGGCTTTTCTTCTTTATCTTTTTAGATTATCTTTAGGGCAAAACGTGGTATCAGTTACATAGGAGATGTGGCAGTAGATGATGTTTCGTTTCAAGATTGCTCCCCATTACTTAGCACAAACAGAAAGTGCACTGCTGACGAATTCATGTGTGCTAACAAGCACTGCATTTCAAAGGACAAGCTGTGTGACTTTGTGAATGACTGTGCAGATAATTCAGATGAGACCATGCTCATCTGTGGTAAGTGAAAGTGTTTTTCAGCTCCTTACTTGCCATTCATCATTGAAATATAAATTTTAGGTAGATTTCAGTGGCAGATGCAGCCATAGTGATTTAGCTTTTTAAGTGATCTCCTTTCTCCTTCTCAGTACTTAACTTTGAACACAATTTAAGGAAAATTGATGAATGACATTTTTTTTTTACATGAAGGTATAAGGTAATTGGAGTTAAATTGGAAAGTAGGTAGGGGAACAGCTATTTACCATATGAAACAATGTGTTTGGAAAACAGAGGCCAAGCTCCCATCAAAGTCAATTTATGTTGATTGATAAATGTGTGCACATTGATTTTAAAAGGCTGACATTTATTTACATGAATAATCATGTGTAATATTTTAATAAATAAAACAAAATAATGCTCTGAAAATGTATTAAAAAAGTGTTTTATCATAATAGATACAGATTAACTTTGTAGAGCTGCTGTTTGGGTTCAAGTCATACTAGACAGTACCTATTAAAAAGCCCTTTGCTAAATGAGCCATATGTGCTCATTCAGGTAATCTTGTAGCATTGTGTGGCATAATGCAAGGTTGCCTCATTTCACTGTAAATGAGGTGAATACAGATTGTCAAAATGAAGGTTGATAGGTCATTCTACTGTTATCAGTTCTGAGCTAGAATGTTCTAGTTAGGTATTTGCTTCTTGAAACCAAATCTGCACGTTCAATAGCAACTTTAGTATGAGAACTGTTACTTGCATAGAACTTTTAATGTTTAAAGCCTCTACTTACTCATTTCCATTTGATCTTTCCTTAAACCCTTAGAAGAAAATGGGACAAAAATTATTAGTGCTTATTATAGATGAAGCTACCAACAAGACTAGTTTACGTTTCATCAAAATTCATACAACTGATACTAAGTTGGTCCTAGTACCCGAGTACTTTGATTTATGATCCATTGCTCTGCTCAAGCTACACAAACTATATTAAAAACAGATTCATTCTGAGAAGTGATTGAGCTGAGAGATTACCTGATTTATAAAGTGTGTGCCATGCACACATGAGAACCTGAGTTAGGATCTCCAGCATACATGTAAAACCCTGGAAGATAGCACAGATCTGGAGACCCAGCACTGGAGGATGGATCTATGGAGCTCATTGATCAGCCAGCCGAACCTAATAGTGAGCCCCAGGCCCAATGGGAAAACCTGTATTTAAAAAAATGCTGTGAAGGCTGATTGAGGAAGATGCCTAATATTGACTTCCAGCCTCTCCACTCATGCACACATGTGCAGGCAGACTTCTACACATGTGTATACATCTGCATGAACATGTAAATACATACATCTATAAAATAGTTATTGATATACATAAAAGTGTATAAACCAAGCAAAATTTTTGGGTAATCATAAGTGCCATATTTATTAACATGTAACTATTAGTATTTATATTTACCTTTGAATATTTTCTGCTACATTTCAGTTAAATTTGGTATCAAATGATTGTATAGCTTCTTTAATGGCATTTTCATTTGAGTAAGATCCTAATTAATCAAGTTATTATTTAAATAATGCAGAAATTTTTTGAAAAACAATTGTAATGTAGCCTTTGTCATTTTAAAAGATATAATTTAATATATTTTTCAGTACTCACAACATCAATTTACTACCGAATAAACTTTTCCGATTGGCATTTATACTATAATATCATTAATATTTTAGGATTTTGGTACTTATGAAATTCAGTAATGTACTATGGGATATATATTGAAAACTTTCTCTATTGAACATTCTTTTATATGAAACAGCCATAGGGGTAATCCTTCCTAAAGGTTCTCAGTTCTCTCTTCTTCTCCCTCTTTTCTTCTCTTTTCCTTTCCTCCCTCCCTCCCTCCCTCCCTCCCTCCCTCCCTTCCTTTCCACACTCATAATGGCTGAGATTGCCTGCACTAGACCCGTTTGCTCTCTTGAGATACAGTTTCATGGAGCCAAACTGTTCTCAAAGTCACTGTGTAGCCGAGACTGGCTATCAACTTGTGATCTTCCTTCTTTCACCTCTCAAGTGCTGAGATTATAGGCAAGATATATTGTGCCTGCCTTTCAGGATATGTTTTGGGGTGATCACATTCCTAAATGCCTTGAAAGTTTTAGTGGGTCTGTGCATATCAGAAATAGAAGTATGGAAGTTAAATTTGTTCCAGAGACTGCACAGAAAAGGGGCAATGTTTTCAACTCCTTAGTAAAAATGGCCAACAGAAAGTTAAGATCACCAAAAGTAATCATATTTGACCTGGTTCTAATTACAGAAATGGAATCCCTTTTTCCATAGCCTTGCTTACTTCTATCATGCAGTTTAAACATTCTAATGCATTCCCAGTCTTCAACATTCTGTTTTAATTACAGAGTAGCTCGAACCTGCTGAAGGAATTATGAGTGCAGTTACTATCCTACATATGCTATAAACTTTCATGTTCCAATGAGATCTGGAAGAATAGGAAGAAACAATTAAAAGAATCACTATAGCAACTGACTTCAGAACTTTGGCTGGCAATCAATTAAAGCTTTGGGCTTAAAAGTCTACCTTTTTATTGAGAATTCTAAGCACACCTTGAACATGTATCACAGCTAAAGAAAATTACAACTCCTGAAGTGTCATCATTAGTAAGAAGTGCATCATCTACAAATAGCATAAAGAATGATGATATAAACTCTGGCATGCAGTATGTCTGGTTTTGGAGTACAAAATAACAAATTATAATACAAATTTATCTATTGCTTAATTTAATGTAAATATGAACTGTGAAATCACAACCTATCAGAAAATGAAAATCATATGTTGCTTTAGCATTTGAATAACATCTCTAAAATGATGGAAACGGTCCCTCAAACTGATTTGTATATCTAAAATCTTCAAATCCTTAATTTAATATAATTGATATAAAGGCTCCTAAGGAAAATCATTGTAATTTCGGTTCTTTGTAATTTTATTGTATTTCATTAATCATTTCAGATAAAGGATTGCTGAGATTGTTGCTGTACAGTCCAGGCTGGCACCAAACTCAGGACCCTTCAGCCTCAAACACCACAAAAGTGCTGGGATTATAGGCATGAAACACCCTGCTGGACTTCCTCTTAATATTTGAATTGGATACCCTGCTGGACTTCCTCTTAATATTTGAATTGGAAGTTTATTAATGGTATATAACAGATAGTGTAGCAGACATCATCAAAATACTTGAATTCTGCCATGTGATAAGTGAATGTGTAACACAACTGAGCAGCTTCAGAGTCCTCTTCATTTTAACCACCCAGAGAATGTGCATATAAAGACAATGGAAATCACATATTTAAACATTAAGTTAATTTCAAAACTTTAGTTATGTTAAAGATACATTAATATGTGCTTGGAAATAGGGTGGACTCCGTCAGAAGGCCGGAAAATTCCCACTGGATAGGATTTGAAAGATATTTTAGTAACCTATGCCCTTCCCTCCGAAAACACAATAAAATTAGGAAACGTTTCCAGACAAAGGGGCATAAAACAATTCTTAACAAGGCTTATGGGCCTTGTTAAGATAATACTCAGCTAATTTGAAAAGATTGGTAAAGTTTTCACAACTCAGCTAAAATGTCAAGAAAAATAGTGAAAGCTGGAGTGTAAAAACAATTTTATCAATGTTTATGGGTCAGTCATATGTCAGGCAATGTATGAGTTTTGTAAGAATACACACTAAGTAAAACAAAAATTTCTCTCATGGGCATATACCACATACTTCTGTTAAATAGAAAACATTTTCTCTGTGTTGGCAGGTAGATGCATAGAACACACATCAACACACACAAATGCACACACAAGTACGTGTTATGTTTGTAAATAGTATGGCAGAGATAAGCCTTTATGAAAAGGGATATAAGCAAATCTTGAAGCAGTGGATTGATTTGTTTTCATTTAAAGTGTGTCTGTGTTTGAGTGGAATCTCACTGTGGTTTGAATTTAGATTTCCCAAATCACTAATGATGCTGAGCATCTTTTTTTTTTTAAACTCCACTGAAACCCTTTAGCCACAAAGTAATTTTATGCATTTATTGGTTTTCTGTATGTATGTTCATGCATATGTGTATGCACATGAGTCATGGTGTACATCTGAAAATCAGAGGACAACTTACAGGATTCAGTTCTGTTCTTCTACTGTGTACATGGGTTCTGGACACTGAACTCCAGTTATTACATTTGGCAGCAAACGTCTTTGTCTGCCTAGCCATCCTCTAGATTTGCTTTTCTCCATTAAAAATAGAATTATTTATATTTTATTGAGTCATAGGACTTAATATATATTTCTAGATTAAGTCATCGCTAAATGTGTAAAGTTTTTTTTCAAAAGTGTGTTATCATTCTCTATGTTGTCTTAAATCTTTTTTATTATAACTGTGTATATGTTTTGGGTGAAGGCAGGCATATACGTGCCACAGCTCATGTCGAAGTTTGAGAATAGCTTTTAGGAATTCGTTTTCCTCTCCCACCTTGAGATAGTCTCTCTTCTGTCTCTGTCTCTTTCTCTCTGTCTGCCCCCCCCCCCCCGCCTCTCTGTTCTTCTTTGAATACTCAAAAAATGAGTTCTGGCTCATTCTCCTCTCAAATTCCTATCTCACAGTAGGAGTGCCAGAATTACAAATATCTGGTTTATAGATATTTCTCCCAGGCTTGGAATATTCTTAGAGATTACTAGATAAAAAATCAATTTCAATTGAAATAAAGTTCATCTCATCAATGACTTCTTTCATGGATTATGCTTTGATATTGTGTCTTACATTTTCTTTTTTTGCCTTAACAAAAGGTCTTCTAGATGTTCCTCATGTAGTTTGGTAGGATTTTTATATTTAGTTCTAACATTTGGGCCTGCAATTCATTAAGCATTTTGTGTGTGTGTGTGAAGGGAATGCCATCCATGTACACTTCCTTTGTTTTCATGTGAATGTCCACTTCTCTGCTGTGATTTATTGAAAAAAATGGGCTTTTATTGATTTACTTGTGTCTTAACTTTCTAGATATGATGAACATATTTTTATGAATTGTATACTTTAAAAATATTTATTTTATTTTTTATGTGTTCTATGTGTGTCTGTGTATCTGTCTGCTGTATGTGTACACATGGAGCCTACAAGTAGGCATCTAATCATTTGGAGCTGGAGTCTTGGAATGTATAAGTTGCCCAATGTGGGTTCTGGGATCCATACTCTGGTTCTATGAGAGATCATTAAGAAATCTTACCACTGGTCATTGAATGAACCTTGTACACACACACACACACACACACACACACACACACACACACACACACAATTTTATTTATTTCCATGTTTTAAAGTATTGTAATGATTTTTTTTTATATCAGCTGCAGATTCCTATCCCTTCTCTCCTTCCAGTCCCTCCTCCCACGTCCCCTCTTCACCACCCCCATCTGCTCCTCCTCTGTTTCTATTCAGGAAAAGAGCAGCCCTCCTATGACAAAACATGGTATATCAAGCTGAGTAAGACTATGTACCTTGCCTTGTACTAAGGCTGGGAAAGGCAACCCAGTATGAGGAGTAGGGTCTTCAGAGCCAGCACAAGAGTCAGAGACAGTCTTGTTCCCACTGTTAGGACTCCCTCAAGAAGACCAAGCTACACAACTGTCACATATATGCAGAGGGCCTAGGTTAGTCCCATGTAGGCTCGTTGGTTGTCAGTTCAGTCTCTGTGAGCTCCTTTGAACCCAGGTTAGTTGATTCTGTTGGTTTCCTTGTGGTGTCCTTGACCCCTCTGGCTCCTACAATCCTTCTCCCCCTTCTTCAGCAGGATTCCCCAAGCTTGGCCTAATGTTTGGCTGTGGGTCTTTGTATCTGATTCCACCAGTTGCTGGATGAAGCCTCTCTGATGACTATTGGGCTAGGGACCAGAATATAACAGAATATCTTTAGGCATCATTACATTGACATTTTTTTCCTGCAGTTGTGTTTGGTTCTATCCTAGGACTTTGGGTCATCTAGTCCATGGGACCCAGAGCTCTAGGCAGTGTCAGGGTAGGCTCACTCTCATGGCATGGGTCTCAGGCTGGGACAGTCATTAATTGGCCACTGCCACAATCTCTGTGTTACCCTTTCCACAGCATATCCCATAGCAGGCCAGATTGTAGTCAAATGTTATGTGGCTGGGTTTGTGTCCCAGTAGGTCCACTGGTTGTCTTGCCTGGTCCCAGAAGATGGCCAGTTCAGGCTAAATATCCTCTTTTGCTTGGAGTCTTAGCTGGCTTCATCTTTGTAGATTCCTGGGAGTTTCCCTTGCACTATGTTTCTACCTGACCCTGAAATGACCCACTTTCTAGTTGGCTCTTTCAGTATTCTCCCCTCTCCCCACCCACACCTAATCCCTCATGTTCCCATCCCCACCCACCCCAAGTCCACTCACAAAATCTCTTCTAGTTCCTCTTCCCAGGGAGATCTGAGTGTCTCCCTTGTCTTATTACCTAGCCTTTCCGGGACTGTGGAATGTAGCATGGTTATCCTTTCCTTTACAGCTAATATCCATTTATACCTGTGTATATACCGTGTTTGTCTTTCTGGGTCTGTGCTACCTCACTCAGGATGATCTTTTCTAGTTCTGTCCATTTGCCTTTGAATTTCATGATGTCATTGTTTTTAACAGCTGAGTAATACACTCCATTGTGTAGATATACCATGTTTTCTTTATCCATTCTTCAGTTGAAGGAAATCTAGGTTGTTTCCAGGTTCTGGCTATTATGAATTAAAGCACCTACTAACATAACTGAGCAAGTGTCCTTGTGGTATGATTGAGCATCCTTTGAGTATATACCCAAGAGTGGTATAGCTAGATCTTGAGGTTGATCGATTCCACATTTTCTGAGAAAATGCAAAGAGGCTGTAAAGTTGGCATGCCCATCAGCAATGAAAGAGTGTTCTCTTTGCTCCATATCTTCTGTAGCATATGCTGTCAATTGTGTTTTTGATTTAGCCATTCTGACAGGTGTAAGGTGGAATCTCAGAGTCCTTTTGATTTGCATTTCTCTGGTGGCTAAGGATGATGAACATTTCTTTAAGTGTTTATCAGCAATTTGAGATTCTTCTGTTGAAAATTCCCTGTTTAGATTTGTACTCTATTATTAAATTGGATTATTTGGTTTTTTGATGTCTAGTTTCTTGAGTTATTTATATCTTTTGGAAACCAGCCATCTCTTAGATGTGGGGATGGTGAAGATCTTTTCCCACTCTGTAAGCTTCTGATTTGTCTCATTGATGGTGCTTTTTGCCTTAGAGAAGCTTTTCAGTTTCACGCAGTCCCATTTATTAAATGTCGATCTTAGTGTCTGCATTATTGCTGTTCTATTCAGGAAGTTGTCTCCTGTTTCAATGCATTCAAAGCTATTCTCCACTTTCTCTTCTATCAGGTTCCGTGTATCTGGATTAATGTTGAAGTCTTTGAGCACTTGAATTTGAGTTTTGTACAGGGTGATAGATATGGATCAATTTGCATTCTTCTACATTCCAACATCCAATTATACCAACACCATTTGTTGAAGATGCTTTCTTTTTTCCACTGTATAATTTTTGCCTCTTTGTCAAAAATCAGGTGTCTATAGATGTGTGCATTTAAGTCTGTGTCTTCAATTCAATTCCATTGATCCACTGTCTGTTTTTAGGCCATTACCATGAGATTTTTATTACTATAGCCCTGTAGTATAGCTTGAAAGCTGGGATGGTGATACCTCTTGAAGTTCTTTTATTGTACAGGATTGTTTGGGATGTGCTGGGTTTTTCCCCATATGAAGTTGAGTATTGTTCCTTCAAGGTCTGTAAAAAAGTATGTTGGAATTTAAATGGGGATTGTGTTGAATCTGTATATTGCTTTTGATAAGATGGCCATTTTTACTATGTTAATCCTACCAATCCAAGAACGTGGGAGATCTTTCTATCTTCTGTAATTTTCTCCAGTTTCATTCTTCAAAGACTCAAAGTTCTTGTCTTCACTTGCTTGGTTAGAATTACAACATATTTTATATTATTTGTGGCTATTGTGAAGGCTGTTGTTTCCCTGATTTCTTTCTTAGCCTATTTATCATTTGTATATGGTGGGGGGGGGCTTCTGATTTTATTGAGTTAATCTTGTATCCAGCCACTTCATTAAAGGTGTTTATGAGCCGTAGATGTTCCCTAGTACAATTTTTGGGGTACTTCTGTACGCTAGCATATCATCTACAAAAAATGATACTTTGACTTCTTCCTTCCCAATTTGTATCCCATTGATGTCCTTTAGTTGCCTTATTGCTCTAGCTAGAACTTCGAGTACTATGTTGAATAGATGTGGGGAGAGTGGACAACTTCTCCTGTTCCTTATTTTAGTGGAGTTGCTTTGAGTTTCTCTTCATTTAACTTGATGTTGGCTATAGGTTTTCTGTATATTACTTTTATTATATTTATGTTATGTCCCTTGTACCCTGATCTCTCCAAAACTTTTTAATCATGAAGGGGTGCTGGATTTTTGTCAAAGGCATTTTTAGCATCTAATGAGATGATCATGTGGTGTGGTTTTTTCCTTTCAGTTTGTTCATATGGTGGATTACATTGACAGATTTTCGTATGTGGATCCATCCCTGCATCTCTGGGATGAAGACCACTTGATTGAAGTGGATGTATTTTTAATGTATTTTTTTATGTATTCTTGGATTTGATTTGTGAATACTTTATTATTTTTGCATGTGTGTTCATGAGGGAGATTGGTCTGTAATTCTCTTTCTTTGTTGAGTCTTTGTGTGGTTTGTGTTTCAGGGTGACTGTGGCCTCACAAAATGAATTTATCAATGTTCCTTCTGTTTCTATTTTTGGAATAATTTGAGGCATATTGGTATTAGCTCTTTTTTTGGAGGCCTTGTAGAATTCTGCACAGAAACCATCATCTGACGCTCACCTTCTTTTCCTGGTGAGACTTTCAAGGACTGCTTATATTTCCTTGGGTGAGATAGCTCTACTTAAATTGTTTATCTGATCTTGATTTAACTTTGGTAAGTGGTATCTATTGAGGAAATTGTCTATTTCTTTTAAATTTTCCAATTTTGGGGAGTACTGGTTTTTGAATTATGACCTAATGATTCTTTGGATTTCCTCATTGTCTGTTAATATGTCCCACATTTTGTTCCTGATTTTGTTAATTTAGATATTCTCTCTCTGCCCTTTAGTTAGTTGGGAAACAGGTTTGTCTATCTTGTTGATTTTCTCAGAGAATTAACTCTTTATCTCATTGATCTTGGTACTGTTCCCTTTGTTTCTATTTTATTGATTTTGGTCTTCAGTTTGATTATTTCCTGCCATCTACTCTTTTTGAGTGTTTCTGTGTTTAAGATTTTAGATCTTTCATCTGTGCTGTTAAGTCACTGGTGTGAAATTCTCTAGTTTCTTTATGTAGGCACTATGTGCTATGAACTTTCCTTGTGGCACTGCTTTCATTGTGTCCCACAAGTTTGGGTATGTTGTGCATTCATTTTCACTGAATTCTAGGAAGTCTTTAATTTCTTTCTTGATTTCTTCCTTGACCCAGTGGTAATTGCGTAGAAAGTTGTTCATTTTCCGTAAGTTTGTAGGCTTTCTTTTGTTTCTCTTTTTGTTGATATCCAGCTTTAATCCACAGTGGTCTGATAGGATCCAGAGAGTTATCTCAATTTTCTTGTATCTGTTGAGACTTGCTTTGTGACTGAGTATGTCGTTAATTTTGGAGATGGTTCAATGATGTGCTGAGAAGAAGGTATATTCTTTTGTGTTTAGGTAAAATGTTCTGTAGATACCTATTAGGTCCATTTGAGTCAAAACATCTATTTGTTCCATTATTTCTCTGTTTAGTTTTTGTCTAGACAACCTGTCAATCAGTGGGAGGGCAGTGTTGAAGTCTCCCACTATTAATGTGTAGGGTTAGATGTGTGATTTAAGCTTTAGTAATGTTTCTTTTACAAATGTGGATGCCCTTGCATTTGGGGCATAGTTGTTCAGAACTGAGACATCATCCTGCTTGATATTTCCTTTAATAAGTAAGAAATGTATTTCTCCATTTCTTTTGATTAATTTTCATTTGAAATCTATTTGTTACAAATTACCATAGCTACACCCGCTTGCTTTTTAGGGCCGTTTGATTGGAAAATCTTTTTCCAACCCTTTACTCTGAGATAACATCTATCTTTGATGTTGAGCTGTGTTTCTTGTATGCCAGAAGGATGGATCCTGTTTTTGTATCCTTCCTGTTAGCCTGTGTCTTTTATTAGTGAATTGTGTCCATTGATATTGAAAGATACTAATAACTACTTGTAGCATGAATCTTAAAAGGTCTTATTAATGAAAACAAACCTGATGCCAGTTATTGGGGTGAATGCTGGAAGATCAGAGAAGTAGAACAAGCCACGGATTCCTCACCTTGCCAATTCCTCAGCTGATCCTGTTTCCTCAGACTGGAAGCCTCTGAGTCCTCATCCAAATGGATCTCAGCTGAACTGCTGCTCAAAAGCCTATAAGCATAACCAGGCTCTAGTTCCTGCTCCTCACGCTTTAGATACCTTTCTGCTTCCTGTCATCACTTCCTGGGATTAAAGGCGTGTGTTACTGTTCTGTTCTCTGAACCCAGATAAGTTTATTAGTATGCACAATATATTGGGGAACACAATATCACCACAACTACTGATTGTTCCTGTTATATTATTATTGTTGTTGTTGGTAGTGTGTGTGAGTTTGCGTGTGTGTGTGTGTGTGTGTGTGTGTGTGTGTGTGTGTGTGTTTGTTTCTCTTCTTTGGATTTTGTTGGTGTGAGATTATCTATTGTATGTGTTTATGTGGATGTAGTGAACTTCCTTGGGTTGGAGTTTTCCTTCTAGTACCTTCTATAGGGTTGGATATGTGGATAGATATTGTTTAAATTTGACTTTGTCATGAAATATCTCGCAGGGCGTTGGTGGCGCACGCCTTTAATCCCAGCACTCAGGAGGCAGAGCCAGCTGGATCTCTGTGAGTTCGAGGCCAGCCTGGTCTACCAAGTGAGCTCCAGGAAAGGCGCAAAGCTACACAGAGAAACCCTGTCTCGAAAAACCAGAAAAAAAAAAAAAAAAAAGAAAGAAAGAAATATCTCATTTTCTCCATCTATGGTGATTGAGAATTTCACTGGATATATTAGTTTAGGCTAACATTCATGGTCTATTAGAGTCTTCAGGACATCTGTCCAGGCTTTTAGAGTCTCAGTTGAGAAGTGAGATGTATTTCTTATGAGTTTGCCTTTATATGTTACTTTCTTTTCACCTTGCAGCTTTTAATATTCTTTCTTTGTTCTATATATTTAGTGTTTTGATTATTATGTGACACAGAGACTTTCTTTTCTGATCCAATCTGTTGGTGTACTGTAAGCTTCTGTACCTTTATAGGTACGTCCATCTTTAGGTTAGGGAAATTTTGTTCTATGATTTTTTTAAATGTATTTTCTGTGTTTTTAGCTAGGATTCTATTCCTTCTTCTATTCCTATTATTCTTAGGTTTGGTCTTTTCATGGTATTTTAGATTTCCTGGATGTTTTGTGTTAGGTGTTTTTTAGATTTAACATTTTCTTTGACCAATGAATCTGTTTCTTCTATTGTATCTTCAGTGCCTGAGATTCTCTCTTCCATCTTTTGAATGCTGTTGGTTATGCTTGCATCTGTAGTTCCTGTATGCTTACCCAGATCTTCCATTTCCCTAATTCCCTCAGTTGGTGTTTTCTTAATTGCTTCTATATCAATATTCTTATCTTTAATAGTTTGCTTCAACTGTTTGTTCTCTCTTGGCTTTCTTGGCATTCATTAAGGGATCTGTAGGTTTCCTCCAATTTTTTTGGTTATCTTTTCCTTGATTTCTTTAAGGGAGCATTTCATTTTCTCTTTAAGGACCTCTATCTTCACTATAAAGTTGGCTTTAAGATTGTTCTCTTGTGATTCTGCTGTGTTGGAATATTCAGGGTTTGCTGTAGTGGGATGACTGGGCTCTGGTGGTAACATATTGCCCTGGATGTTGTTGCTTGTGTTCTTACACTTACATTTAGGCATCTGAATTTGGATTGATTATAGGTCTAGGTGCCAAATTTTGGATTTGTCTTTGTTGGATGGATGTTTTCTTCCTTGGTTTCTAATTCTTCTCTGGTCTTCTGGCTGCCATGGTCTATGATTAAGTGAGGGTCTCAGCCTGCATTGGGACTGGACTTCTGATGGTCTCCAAGGCTTCTTGTCCAGTAGGGTGTTGCTGCCCAAGTTTGGGGCTGAAGTTCTATCTATGCATGTACATAGCTTCTGATCTGGCTGATGATCCTCTGGGGTTCAGATGCTTGGCTGGCTTCTGTTGGGGTAGGAGGTTTCTGCCTGTTTTTAGGGAGTTGGCCTGTTCTTTTTGGTTCAGGATGCTGGTTTGGCCTCTGGGGATCAGGATTCTGGCCTTGCTTCTGATAAGGTAGAAGGTTTCTGTCAGAGGTGTGGGCTGGAATATGGTGATGAGGTGAGGAGGGAAAGTTGGAGTTATGCTGTAGGAGTGCAGGCAGTCTTACCTGGGGTTCAGGATGCTGGCCTGGCCTCAGTGGTGTGGAAGGATTCCATAGAGGTGTAGGCCAGGCACAAAACTATACTGTGTTGATGATGACATTTCATTGCAAATCTTGAAACCACTGATCTTGGTTCTCCTTTACTGGGATTTTTTCCTTCTTCTTGTAAACTTATGATCAATTTGTTAGCAGCCATGAAATATTTCATTGGGGATTTCATTGACTGTAAAGATAGAACTAGTTATGAGTTGTCATTATGGCAACATTCAGTATTCTTCATGATTATGGAAAATAACCTTCTGTGTTTAGTTATTGTTTGATCTGTCATACATTTTATGGTTTTCATAATATAAATCTGGTATATATTTTGCTACACTCACACATTAGTATTTTCTTATATTACTATTTTCAAACTCTATTTTGTTCCTGCTAATGTACAGGAGAGCAACTGACTTGTTTACATTAATCTGAATCTCACAACTTTATTGCAATTGCTTATTAACTTCATGACTTTATTGATGTTTATCTTTTGGATTTCTTTTATATGTTCTATTATGTCATATGTAATAATGGCAATTTTATTTGTTCTTTTACTTTGACTTCCTTTTCTAGTTTCATTGCCCTATTATACCCTGTCTAACATTCAAAGGGAATGAGAATCTTGTTTCTGATGTCAGCAATAGAACATACATTTTTTCTCATTAAATATACTATCTGTAGTATTCTGTTGATGCAGTTTATATAAAGTTGAAGAACTTTCCATTTATGACTAGTTTGCTGACAGTTTTTTAGTGGACTTTGACAAATGATTTTTCTCTGTCGATATTAAAAGACTTTTCCTCTTCAGCCTGTTTTGATGAACTGTATTGCATGATCATTGAGTGCTGAAACAGGCTTACAAGCATGTAAGTGATGTCATTTGGTTATGATGTACAATTATTTTTTATATTATGTTCTATTGGACATGCTAATAATTATATTGAGGATTTTTGCATCTTTATTATCAAAGAGATTGTGGAGAACCTTTCTAGTTTTGTAGTGTTCTGTTTTCTTCTTAGTATTTTCTTGCTCAGTAAACTTTTGCTTGCTTGTCAAATTTGACAAAATTGATTATAACATTCTTGCCTAACACTGACAGCTATGGGTAGTGTCCAGGACTACTTCATATCTTTCTGATCTTCCTTAGACCAGAAGCTCCCTGAAGCATAACCTACTAGGGCCAAAATAAGCAGAAAAACAGGAGCCAAACTTCACTAAGTATGTGTCTATTAGCAATGTGGATCCATTTATTATTTTTATCAAAGTTATTAAATAATAACATTTATTTATTTCTTCAGAAAATTTTTATTGATTATCTATTATGTACCATGTTTTTCCTGTTTCCTTGGGATAATGCAGTGTAACATAGACATGAATTTTCTATTCTTACAGAATTTCAATTGTAAATCATTGTTTTTGTAGTGAGGAACACAAACAAATAAAATAAGTAAAATAACAATATTTAGAAAATAAAAAATAATTATAGTGCCACATATGTATTTATGTTATAGTGATAGTGCTATTGTAACGGGGAAAATTAGGAATAGATGTTTAGAGTGATGGATAATGGCATTGAATGTGGTAGTCATATTAGTTCTTATTGAGAAACTATGTTTAAATTAAAATGGGAAGCACTGTTGGTTCAAGCCAAGTGATATATAGTATATTTGAAAGCAATAATAAAAACAGCCCTTTTTATACTATTACCCTGTCAACAATCATATAATTTTTATATTTATTTGTTTATTTATTATTGTGTGCATTCATGTACATTTGCATAGCACATATGTGTGCACAAATGTATGTTGCAAAGTACACATGGCAGTAGAGGACACCTTGATGGAGTGTGTTCTCTCATTTTACCAATTGGTTCCCATGGATCAAACTCACACAGGTTGCCATGCTTGGTAGCAAGCACCTTTACCAGCTGAGTCGTCATCCTGCCTTCCTTTGGTTTTTATGATAACACAAGGACAATTTCACTAGACAGTCATCATTTATGATTTTACTAACTTATTGGGTTGTTTTCATCTTGACTCCTATTTAGAAATTAGAATTCTCTAATTTTCTAGTGAAAACATCAATTTGCGGTAGAAGGAGATTAGATTAAATGATATATCTATTTTTAAAGTTTTCTCTGTATAATATTTTGCCTGCAAGTATATCTGTGCACGATGTGTGTACCTGGTGTCCACAGATGCCAGAAAAGGACCTCAGATTCTATCCCCTGGAGCAGGAGTTACAGATGATTGTGAGCCACCATGTTGGTTCTGCGAATTGAACCCATGTCCTCTGGAAGAGCGGCCAGTTATCTCAGCTGCTGAGCCATCCAACCCCATTAAATTGTTAGTCAGAGTAGATGATATTCCTCTCTGCATTACCCCTTTGTTACATCCAGTTCCATGCTCCATCTAAAACACTGCATTGAAATTTGAGTCATTTTTGGCAAAAGTGAATATGGTACTACTGAGTGTCCCCTGTGAATTTCTTTGTGCACTAGCCTGGGTACTGAAAATCTTTGATGATTTTAAGACACTCCTAAATGTGGTACTGAAAATCTTTGATGATTTTAAGACACTCCTAAATGTGGTACTGAAAATCTTTGATGATTTTAAGACACTCCTAAATGTATACTGGATTGTGCACCCTCAATCACTGTAAATTGAAAATATAATTAAGCAAAGTATATTTAATATATCTTATCTATGAGCCATCATAGCTTATTAGTGCAGTGTACTATACTCTAGAATATTAGCTGTGTGCCCTAGAGACTGAATGAATGACTTGGAGCTGTCCAGCATCATAAGAGAGACTCTTACAGCATACATCCAGTTCAGTATAATCCAAATTCAGTATCTGAAGTTTGGTTCTTACTCAACATGTGTCTCTTTGCATGTTACAAAGTCAAAAAACTAAGCCAAACCATCCAGTGTTAGAAACCTGATGTTTCACTCAATCAAAATTCATGTAAACATCTAAGCAAATAATTTGTAATTATCACACACCACCTGACATACTAGTACCAAGCTTCTCTTGCCTCCATTTGTGTGGTATACACTGGTGACTCCAATATACCTGGCCTTTGCAGAGTCAAAGAAAAGAAGATATGGCATGAATGATTTTGGAGGTTCTTGTCTAGTAAATGAAGAGGATGTATGAACATCCACATTTTGAGGGGGGGGGAGTTTTAGTTAAGTGCAAATTGCTTCTGGGGAGAAGAGAGAGAAATAATGAAGTCATGTTTAACCACTAATCCCAACATTGGCTTGCAAAGAGGTGAAACATCACCCTGCAAACAACTGGTGTGTTTTCAGAAAGTTTATTAATCATGAGTTGGGAATTTTTTGCTTTCTTTGAGAAATTATGTTAGAAAGTAGGTCAGGTATCATAATGTTAATAAGCCAAGTTTCCTGTGAAGGATCGGCTACCCTAAGCTTTAGGAAGTCATTACTGAAGGCTGCTGCTGAGTGGCTTAAAGATTAGAAACCTTTCATTTTCTATTCATAATTATCAGAACTGATCCCTGCTTTTCCTTATGCAGTATTGCAAAACGCAGTAGGGTATTATTGTCCAAAATTTGCACTCAAGTTGTCAATAGAGAAGAAGAATTTATGTACGAGGTGCTTTTATTGATCACTCAAATGCTTTATATATGTAAAATTAATTTTAAGTTTTCAGAAGTTTGGCATTATCAGGGGAAGTTTTTCAAAATACTATGCTGTAAAATATTTTCATATGCTAACAAATATACTTCATGTTGAAGATATTTTTAAAGACTTAATTATTTTAATTTACTTGTTTTGAGTGCTTTGTATGTCTGTATGTGTATTACTTGTATGCATTGCCCACAAAGGCCAGAAGAAGGCACTGGATCCCCTGGAACTTCAGTTATAAACAGTTGTAAATTTCTTTGTGGATACAGGGAACAGAATTCCAGTCTTCTGCCTGTGCTCCAAACTACTAAGACATCTCTCTAACCCTAATACGAACTTTTTAAACATTGGTAGCAAAAGTATTGGTTTTTTATGTTATTATTATTGTTTGATGAAATGATAAGGAAATAAGGAACTACAAATGAAATAATTATATCACAAATTCCTACTGAGATCACTCTGTAATAATTGCAAAATTATATTAATTTTCTTTTAATTTTGAGATAATATGAATTTACTGGGATCTATGCATAGATCACACAGAAGTCTTCTATGTCCTTCATGTAGTCAAAGCATTGATAACAGAACAGAACTGCAGTAAAGTGTCAACTAACACAGTGATTTTTGGCATAACTTATGTGTTTAGCTTTCTTGTATCTTATTATATGCTCATTTTGTAATAATTACCACAGCTAGTAGTTTCTGTCTTAATAAATATATCTTCTGGCCTATTCCATACATTTATACTTATTTCCACCATTCTTAGCTTTGGAAAACTATGGGTTCTATTTTGATATCTAGTTTTTATCATTTTTCAATGTAGCTAGCCTCCTCAGACTGTCTCTTTTCTCTCAGGATAATACCATCGAGATACATTGACATCAAGATACATTGACATTCTCTATATAAATGATTTGCTTTTTCTAAAACATCTTACTTATATTCTATGATATGGATATTATATTCAATGTTGTTATTTCCAATATTAAGTATATCATCTTGCATGAACACTAGCATTGGGTAGAGGTGCCTTTTCTCCAATACCTAAACATTGGTATTGTAACTACTTTTTATTTTTGATGTTCTCACTTTGACTGCAATCAGTATTACCTTAGCTATAATAATATTGAATATCATTTTCTTGTTTTGGGACACTAGCTCCCACAATGTAGCTTTGATGTAATATCTCACTATGAACCTCTGGCTGGCTGGGAACTTATTATATGATCAGGGTGGCCTTGAACACAGATTCACCTGCCACTGCCTCCCAAATGCTGGGATTTATCATGTATGTTTGTTTTTAAAATTTGTATTTCCTTTTTATTAAAATGATTTTTTATTCTTTTGCTCTTTCCTAAGTGATATTTTTACCAAACAACTTTTAAGACTGTTTTATACATTATTGATATATAGGTAAAAAGTATTTGCTCTTAAACCCCAGATCATGTTTCTATTCCTTCAACAGAGATTTGGGCAGCAAACAGTTTTATTTTTTATGAAGTCCAATGTATAAATATTTCCTCTTCAGGATTGTGGTTTTGAATTAATATCTAGGAAAATTTTAGAAGAAGTCCTAGCCTCTAAAATTTTCTCCTGTTTTTCTAAAAGTTTTATCATATATATTTTATATTTAAGTCAATGACCCAATTTGTTTATTTTTGTAAAATGTGTAAAGTTCAAGCTAAGATCTCTTAATTTCCTATAGCTACCCATTACTCTCACAGTATCAAGACTGCCCTCCATTTAATTGCTTTTCTCATTATTACTTTGTCATGTACATGTCAGGTACATTGTGCTCCATCTGGTCTGTTGATTTTTACATGTTCTGTTGTTTGAATCCAGCATGTTCCCCAAAGACTCATACATTCAGTATTTGGTCCACAGCAAGTTATTATGGGAATGTAGTAGAACATCAATGACATAAAGCTAGAGGGAATTATGAGTCACTGGGTGACATTCCCTAGAACATTGTAGAGTGTTCTCTCTCTTTGCCTCTCTCTTGCTCCTATGCCTGCTTCCTGATCATCATTAATTACATGGTTTTCTCTGTCACATGCCATCATCATGACGGACTTACTCACTGAAGGTGGGCTAAATAAAGCTCAGCCAACTGAGCATGGACTCTTACCTTCAGATCTGCGTAACAAAATTAACTGTCCAGTTTTAAGAGTTGCTTTATATCAGATTGGTGACAGCCACATAAAGCCGACTATCAAAAAAGTATCTACCCTTGTACTAGCATAACACAATCTTCATTATTACAGTTATATAATAACTAAAAAATGTCTAGTGACACTTCCTAATTTGTTATGCCTTAACTATGTAATGGTATCCTTTACTTTGTTATCCTTTAATACATATTTTATTATCATGGTGCTCCTAACTTTAAATTTATAGTTTGGAAAGATATCATTTATATAAAATATTAGTTTGTTCAGAATTATATTAAATAAGGAAAAGAATCTGGGAGAAGTAACATCTTCCATGTGTTTCATCTTCTGATTCATGAGTGTAGTTCTCTCCATTACTTAACTTTTTGTCTCCTGTCTTCAGTGATTACTAGTTTCAGCATACAAATCTTATATGTATTTAGTAGATTGATACCTAATAATTGCACTTTTGAAATATTATAAGTGGTATAAAGTATTTCATATTCATTGCCAGGTTTCACAAAATGAAATTAATTTTATATGTCTGTCTTACATGTTATTTTCTGTTAATGCATAGAATTTCTGAGTTATGTCATGCATTCTAGAGTTTCTGTGTAGACAATTATGTTATCTGAATGTAAGGACATTTGTCTTTCCTTTACAATATGTCTGAACTGATTATTTCCTGGAAATCTCCAGCAAGACCAATTGAGCCTTGAAATATCACTTTTAGGAAAAAAATATTATTAGTTGCATTTTCTTATTAGTAACAAAGCCAAATCAAAATATCTGTTTTTAATGTCTACCTATGTGCTTTTCAAGTAACTGGCTTATTTATATATTTATATATGTTCTTAGAATCTACATATAGTAATTTTGATATCCATAACTCCTTGAATATCTTCTGTTTTAGTCCTGCTGGTGATTTCTGTTTCTTCTCTTTTTCTTTCATGTCAGTTTTTAAATACATAAAATCAATTAATTAAATAATGAAAACACAAAGACATAATAGAAAACCTATTAATCCTTATATAAGTAAGAAAGATGTCAAGGTTAAGGTGATTAAATTATGAATAATTATAGAACTGTATGAATCTTAAAAATTACTTCAAGCCCTTTAAAACTGGATATGACATGAAGATTATTCTGAAGGATTCATTTTTACTATATTATAATCAACCTTACTTTTTAAACTGTCCATTCTAGCACTTATTCCATTCTATTAAAATGTGAGAACTTCTCTGGGACAAGTGCATTGATCAACCAGCCTGAGTATTTCAAATTGTTTTTAAATATATTGACAAGTGTAGTCCTAGCTAATAAAGAGATCATTTCTATAACTTCTGTGACTTGGGAGACAGTGCAGAAGAGTCAATTAAGTCCCACTTGAATGCTTTCCTAGGGAGAGCACACTGTCTCACATTAAAAAGCTTTCTTGGCTTTCAGGTATTCCTTGGTATCGTAATAGTTTTCTAATACTAAATCAGTGTTTGCATATTTTCTTACTATGGCCTTTTGATAGTAACATTTCTTGAAGGTTCTACTTCTTAATAGCAAAACCTAGATATTAAAAAATTGATAAAGTTGAGTTTATATGTCTGTAGTACCCTTTATCATATTCTGAATAAATCAGTTAAGGTATTCTTGAATGCTTTGAGTGTATCTTATGTGCACTACCCTAATCCTCTATAACTCACTATTTCTTCCATTGGTTGTTTAAAAATTTCCTTAACTATCCAAGAAATGCTGAAGTAAGTTAACAATAACTATACCATCACAATGATTTTTGTAATTCTTGACTATCTAGAAAACTCAAACAGCCTAAGAATTTTAACAGTTTATATGTCTTTAATTGGTCTTGGGTTAATTGTTTCTAAGAAGGAGTATGAGGTGGTATATAAAAAAAAATAGGTGAAGACAATTCCAGATGGTTTGAATTACAGAGTGGCTTACACAGATGCAAAAAGTGAAAAAGATTATTATGAACTGATATGGTTAGCCTGGGACATTCCATTTCAGATAGAATACAGCTAGATATAAATCAAAGGAGACAAACAGGTAATGTGAACCAATGCAAATGGACGCTCTAAAAGCCACTTAACAACATAAGCAGAAGAGTGGTGCCATCAAATATGAGTTTTAGAGACAGTACTCTGACAGTATATGATGTGGACAACTTTAGAAATTGAGGGTCAAAGAAAGACACATGAGTATTCTATTAAAGACAAAACTGTGTCAAGTACTTTCAATGGAAATAAAGTTAATTTATATTGGGAGGAAGACCTTATAGATCTGAGAATTACTTAACTGTGGGGAATATCTAGGTTTGGTGAGTGGATTGCTGACAATTTCATCCACTATCCTTAGTTAAAGAAGGACGAAAAAGGTTTAAAGTTCACAACTTCATGTATTGATTTACAGCTTGACAAGTATCCAATACTGTTAGAAATGTTAACATTCAAGAGGTGGCCACAAAGATCTTGGGCTTGAGAAAGACATTTCTATAGTTTTTATAATGCCAGGAACACACATACACATACTATTATACAATATTATATATTATATGTAGTTGTATTATATCCATACATGATGGTAATAAAACTAGAGTATGTATTATGTGTATATTATATTATATCCATAATTGTGGTGATATTTTATTTGTGCTGAAATGTGGTGATATTTTATTTGTGTGTTAATAAATAAAGTTTGCCTGGAGATCAGAGGAAATAGCAAGCCATTTTAGGTAAACACAAAAGTCAGGCAGTGGTAGTACATGCCCTTAATCCTATCACTTAGCAGGCAGGGTCTCTGTCTAAGTAGGGAACAGAGTCAAGTGTGGTGACACACACCTTTAATCCTAGTACCAACCATAGAGACCTGGAGGTCTGTTCAGGCAGGCAGTGACAAGGAAGTGAGTTAGCTAGGCTAAGAGCCAATGAGAGGGCAGAAGAGCAAGGCAATAAAGGCCTGGGTAGACAGGAAGCAGCTCACTTTGGAATCTGCGGCATGGTGAGGTAAGGTTAGCTGGTGCCTATTCCTATTTCCCTGATCTCTAAGGCTTTCATGCCTATATTTTGCTCTGTGTTTTTTATTTAATAAGACTGCTTAGAAATTCATGTATACATAATGGTAATAAAAAATACAATCAGTAGATAAATAGCATAGAGAGTATAGACAATAGGAATAGCATGAATAATCCCAGATACCAGCAAGAGTTAAATAGGAGAATGCTTACAAAAGTGACAGAATCAGAGGCAGCAGAAGGAAAAAGGGAAAACACCCAATCCTGGTGATCACCAAAGGCAAGTGATGCTCTTCTGTAAAAGTCCATTACTGACTGTACATACAGTAAGAACATGAGAAGTCAGAAACCTCTGCTGAGTTAGTAACAAAGAAGGAAATTGGTAATCACTAAACGTTAGTTCTATAAACTTATAGAAACTACAGTTGGAATTTTCAGACTTAATGGTGTCAAACCTATTTCTTCCTATAGTTACCCTGACATACACCTAGCTCAGGCTTAATATTTTAAATTAGAAATATGATTTGACATTCACTCACAATAAACTATTACTATATTATGTTTTCTATAAGTTATCAAGCTTATCAAAACTACTCTGCTCAGTCTGAAAATTTTATTTTGTGTTTACATATTCTCCAAATATCCTCTTCTAATGCATTTTAAAGTCAAATGTACTCTCACTGTCTTTCTTAGTCAGGGTTTGTATTACTGTGATAAAACATCATCAATAAAATCAACTGGGAGAGGAAAGGTTTTATTTCAGCTTTCAACGATCAGGTCACACTCCATCAGTAAGAGAAGTCAGGACAGAAGCTCATGACATCCTGGGCTAGGAACTGACACAGAAGCAATAGAGGAGCATGGCTTACTGACTGCTCTTTATGGCTTGCTCAGAATGTTTTCTTGAGTAACTCAGTACCACCTGCCCATGTGTGCCACTCCCTCCTTGTAGACTGGGACCAACAATATCAATCTTTAATCCAGAAAATGTCCTACAGAGTTGTCTACAGGCAGTCTGATGGAAGCAGTTTTTTTCAACTGAGGATCCTCTTCTGATATTAATCTAGCTTGTGTCAAGTTGACGGAAAACTAATGATCTCACTATCCACACAAAAATACTGTTACATGTGAGTGTATAGTTGTTGAATTCCAATGGTCAATATAAAATAACTTTTCTTTTTTAATAGTTTAAACAGATGTCTAACATTTCAAGAGACAGTTTTCTCCTTACAATTTTAACAAAATGAGTTGCATATACTTTTCCTTAGGTGATTACTTTCTTGAAGTAAGAAAAAATATTACATAAAGTAAAGAGAGATCTTTGTTTTCAGTCATAATAATGAGGACCAACATGGGCACAGGGGGTTGGGGTACATCTAGAAGAACAATAGGAATTGGGATATGATAGTGAGCGGTGTCCTGGACACCTGGACCTGTTGATTTTTTAAACATTGTAGTGATTGGAGAGTGAGAGTCACAGGGCCAAAAGTAGGGTGATAAGGAATTCCACCTCATTATGAAAGCTCACAGTAATTATAATTTATTAATGCATTAGGAATTGGAATATGGACAGTGCAGGACCTCAATAATAGGGCTTCTACAATGAACAATATTGAGAGAATCAAAGAGTAGCCACACACACTTCTAAACTACTCCTGTACTATTACCCAGAGACTTCTGAAGTCTTTACAAGGATAAAGATTATTGGAGTGATTTCATCCTTCTAAAATGTAGTTATCGCATTGGATAAATCAAGTTAGTATATACCATGCATATTAAATATGTAAAAAGGATTTGTGTGAAATAGGTAAAGGCAATAGGAGAATAAAGAGGCAGATGGGAATGGAGTTAGACAAGACAAGGAAGAGTTATAAGCAGAGCAGTTATATTTATAAGTGAAATTTTAAGCAGCAATTATGTATAAAAGAGTAATTCCATGATCAAGAAGTACAAATCTTTCTTAAGACAAAAATATTAAGTTGCAAAAATTGAGATAATAGGTATCACAAAAGACAAAAATAGAAATGACAATGAATAAAAATTATATGTCTGATTTGTGATGGATTAGACACCAAGTTACACAATGTAAAATAAATTAATAAATGATGGCATGGAAATATGCCTAGTAGTAGTGTAGGTAATGGCATATAGATAATTAAAATATGGACTAAGATTTAAGGTTAGCTGAACGAGTAACCAAACAATTTAGCATGGACTTCTGAGTCAAAATAATTGCATGCTTAAAGGAAAAAAGATACAATGAAGATATGATTTAGTACTTTTCTCCTACATAACATAACCTACTATTTTAAAAGATATTTCTATATGAAACAAACAAAAAATAAAAACTCAATTATTGATTCATTTTTTCAAGATACTTCTGTTAGGTTTTGATTCTTAGGTTAAAAAAAAAGGCATAGGATATTTGAAAATTGAATGCAACATTTGCCACAAATTTATATTATAAATTTATGTATTAACATTGAATGGGCCTTATTACTTGATGAACATTCAATAAAACTATTAATTTAAATGTTGAAAATGCTGAGCTGAGAGAATCACATATATACTCTAAAGTACTTTTCAAATGAGTATTGAACAAAAGTATATTTAATTTCACAAAATCAGAGCCATCTCTAAAGGGTAGCTAAAGAGTCTGAGAAAATGGCTCTTACTTTGCAGCCTAACATTCTGTGGACAGGTGTTGGCAGACCCTCACGTAGGAATAAGGCTGTTCTCTCTAGAAATGTCTCTTGATAACATTATGATGCTTCAAAGGGCAGGAAATACCTAAGCTGAAGATAAGAGTAGGAAAGAAGAGGAATAGCAAAGGGAACTGGGAGAAGTGGAGGGAGAGGAGTCTGTGGTGATGTACTGTGTTCCCCAATATACTGTGTCTCCAAATATAATTTGCCTGGAGATCAGAGGAAAAAGCCAGAAGTCAGGCAACGGTAGCACATGCCTTTAATCCTATCACTTGGCAGGCAGGGAGCTGTTTGTATCTCTGTGAGTTCAAGGCCATCCTGGGAACAGAGCCAGGCATAGTGGCACATGCCTTAAATTCCAACACTAGTTAACCATGGAGGTCTGGAGGTCTGTACAGACAGACAGGAAGTGACAGAGCTGGGCAGGAAGAGGAGGTGATGTAGCTGGACAGAGAGAGCAAATCAGGTGGCAGAACAGCAAAGCATATAGGCATGGGTAGCCAGGAAGTAGGTCAAGGGAAGCTGTGGAGTTGGTGAGGTGAGGTTAGCTGTGGCTTTCCTCCCTATTTCCCTGATCTCGCAGGTTTTCATCCCTATACCTGGCTCCGTGTTTTTTATTTAATAAGACCGTTTAGAAATTTGTCTACAGGAGGCTGCTGTTGGGATATATTTTATGAGAGAAGAAAAAGAAAAGAGAACACAGCTTTTAAGCCTAGCCGTTAGAACCCATACCATCAACTTTGGATTCAAGTCTGGACCCACACTATAAAAAACAGTTTTTAATTAAGGAGAGCATGACAATCTTAAGACTTAAACAGGTGAGTATTCAGAAGTTATCTTCAGGTACTATAACCATTCAGAGAGATCTAAAACACATGCTCCCCCAGGCAATTCCCTCCATGAAGTAACAGTATTATATAACATAAGGGAAAAGTTTTAATTTTGGTAATAAGAAAGAAATCTCATGGGTCCCAGAAATATCTCAGGGTCAATGAGACAGACCTCACAGTCATTCAGAGTGACTTTTGATCATGTGGACACAGTCCCTGGCCAATCAGAGGGAGATCATGGCCAGCCAAAAAGATTTTAAAGACATTTACAAGTAGAATGTTAAAAACATTACCCCAAACTGAGTCCAAATTTGACCAATCTTTTGTTATAATAAAAAAGGTGGGGTTGGGAATTTAGCACAGTGGTAAAGCATGTATCTAGGAATAATATTTTACCCAGGGTATATGTGTGTGTTTGAAATATAAATATTTTGTGTATCATAATTCCTTTTTTATGGAAACATATTAACAAGATGAGACAGTTCAAGAAATCAGATTATGGAGCGATATTAGGGAGGCTTCTGCTTCCAACTGGGAACAAGAAAACGGTACTGGGTTTGTGCTTTGTCAAAACAGCCACAGGATAAGGTAACCCAAAGTGTCTTCAGACATTCAACAGCTACCATGGAATTGTGTGTTTAATGTGGTGAGAGGAAAGATCTAAAAATCGCTAGTCTGTTTCCAAAATGATAAAAAGTAACAACAAAATTGATAACATTCCAAATGATACAATAATCATAAATCCTATGTATTTCAAATTCTTCACATCATAACCTATAGAGACAGTTTCTTAATTTAAGCTTTATCTGATTAGTGATGAGAATATGTCCATAAATAAAATATGTTCCTTTGACGGTATATAGAAAGAATTTAGGAAGAACTCTTTTGAAGAGTATAGTGCAGTAAATTCTTTATCTGAAATTGCTGCCCCTTCTACATGCTTTTACTAGTTTTTCTTTGGCCAGTGTGCTAGAGAGGATGGCTCCTGGAGTTTTGATGATAAAATCATTCACATTCTCATTTAGATGAAATTGCCTCAGGATAACTCAAACAGTTGTCCAAAAAAGCTTTCTTCGCAGGAGTGCTGTTTGTTTGAATGCAGGTGGACACGCAGAAAGGTTTCTCTCAAGTGCTTTCAGCGTCTGGATACTGCCTCACATATATTTATGCTTTCATATAATTTCTTCATTAATATTTAAGTACAAATTAATCAGACATTATTGTTTGAAAATAATTATAAGTGATATATATTGCTACACTAGAGCAAATTATTCATACTCTTGTTCTATTCAAGCTAAAATATATCTTTAAAATGGCCATAGGTATACATATATACATATGTAGGTAAAAATAATTAATGAAAAAGAGCAAGGACGGGTATATGGAAGAGTTTGGAAGGAGGGAAGTAAAGGGGAAAATAATATATAATATAATAATCAAAAATTTTTAAAGGTTTTTTTTTAATGTGTCCTAAGTAAATAATTTGTAATTCATGACTGATTGTAGGATATGACTTAATTCTGAAACATCTGCATCATCACTGTTAGGTTTATAGCTTATTATGTAACTATTAAGAGATGTCTGTGTAACTGCTACAAACATAGAAATGAAAGAAAAATATCTTAAATAATACAAGTAATAAAATATTCAAGAGAACATCTGGGAGATAGTTTGGCATTCAGTGCAACTTAACCTTTAATTTCTGCAACTTACTGTAGTAACTAATTCAAGTTATTACATATTTTACTTTTTAGGTAAAATTCCACAAATTTTTCCATGTCTAGATTAAACAATTAAAGTGATGAATTATGGGAGTGGGAAGTTTGAGCTGGAATAGGAACAGAATGGGAGAGCAAGGAAAGAGATACCATGATAAATGAAGACACCACAGGAATAGATAGAAACAGAGTGCTAGGGAAGTTCCCAGGAATCCACAAGGATGACTCCACCATAGAGGGTGCCTGAGCTGGACTACTCTGGTGATTGGATGGCTGAATACCCTAACTGTCATCATAGAACCCTTATCCAGTGCTGATGGAAGCAGATGCAGAGATCCACATCTGGGTCCCAGGCAGAGCTCCAGGAGTCCAATCAATGAAAGAGAGGAGGGATTCCATGAGCAAGGGATATAGAGACCATGATTGGAAAAAGTACAGAGACAACTCGCCAAACTAGTGGAAACACATGAACTGTGGACCAATAGCCGAGGAGCCTCCATGGTACTAGACTAGTTCCTCTGGATAAGCGAGACAGTTGTTTAGCTTGACCTGTTTAGGGGGCCCCCAGGCAGTGGGATCAGCACCTGCCCTTAGTGCATGAGCTGGCTTTTTGGAGCCTAATGCCTATGGTGAGTCATTTTGTGCAGCCTTGGCGCAGGGGGGAGGGGCTTGGATCTGCCTCAACTGAATGTACCAGGCTCGGGACCCTCCAGGGGGGGGCTTGGGTGGGGGGGGGGGGGAGGGGGGGGGGGGGGTTGGGGGAAAAGGGGGGGGGGGGGGGGGAGGGAGGACAGGGGAATCTGTGGTTGGTATGTAATAGGAATAGAAAATCGCTTAATAAAAAATATTTATTTGAATAAAAATAAAGTGATGAATAATAATTTTTGTTTCAGGCAATATTTCTCAAGTTAAATTCTATTACTTAATAATAGCATTCCTAATGTTCTTACTGAGACACAAGAAACAAAGATGAAAGAAAAGAAATAGTTAATTTCACTGATTGAATACATATTTCAAGGAGAAAAGGTGTAAAACGTTACAACTTTTTTCATTTTTTATAGTATTTTTATTTTATAATTAACTTAATTTCACATATCAGCCACGGATTCCCCTGTCCTCCCTCCTCCCACCCCTCAGCCCTCCCCCCAGTCCACCCCCCACTCCGACCTCCTCCAAGGCAAGGTCTCCCCTGGGGAGTCAGCCCAGCCTGGCAGACTCAGACAAGGCAGGCCCAGTCCCCTCCTCCCTACACCAAGGCTGAGCAAAGTGTCTCAGAATAGGGCCCAGGCTCCAAAAAGTTAGCCCATGCATAAAGGACAGGTCCTGGTCCTACTGCCTGGGGGCCTCCCAAACAGTTCAAGCTAATCAACTGTCTCACTTATCCAGAGGGCCTGGTCCAGTTCCATGGGGGGTCCTCTGCCATTGGTTCACAGTTCATGTGCTTCCACTAGTTTGACCATTTGTCCCTGTGCTTTCTCCAACCATGGTCTCAACATCTCTCGCTCATACAGTCCCTCCTCTCTCTCGCCGATTGGACTCCTGGAGCTCCACATGGAGTTCGGCAGTGGATCTCTGCATCCACTTCCATTAGACACTGGATGAGAATTCTATGATGACAGCCAGGGTGTTTGGACATCCGATCACCAGAGCAGGTCAGCTCAGGCACTCTCTCGACCACTGCCAGTAGTCTGCAGTAGAGGTATCTTTGTGGATTTCTGGAGAACTCTCTAGCACTCTGCTTCTTCCTATTCCCCTGGGGTATTCATTCATCATGGTATCTCTCTCTCCATTCTCCCACACTGCTCCTGATCCAGCTGGGACCTCCCTCTCCCCTAAGCTCTCTTTCCCCCGACCCTTGCCCTCCATTACCCCTCCCACCCCCAGTTTGCTCATGTAGATCTCATTATCTATTTCTCTGTCATTGGGCAATCCCTGTGTCTTTCTTAGGGTCCTCTTTACTAGGTAGCCTCCCTGAAGTTGTGAGTTGCAATCTGGTTATCCTTTGCTTTACATCTAGTATCTACTTATGAGTAAGTACATACCATGTTTGTCTTTCTGAGTCTGGGTTACCTCACTCAGGATGATTTTTTTCTAGTTCCGTCCATTTGCCCACAAATCTCATGATGTCATTGCTTTTCTCTGCTGAATAGTACTACATTGTGCATATGTACCAATTTATCCATTCTTCAGTTGAAGGGCATCTAGGTTGTTTCCAGGTTCTGGCTATTACAAATAATGCTGCTGTGAACATAGTTGAGCATGTGCCCTTGTGTTATGATTGAGCATTCCTTGGATATATGCCCAAGAGTGGAATAGCTGGATCTTGAGGGAGGTTGATTCCCAATTTTCTAAGAAGGCACCATATTGATTTCCAAAGTGGCTGTACAAGCTTGCAGTCCCATCAACAGTGGAGGAGAGTTCCCCTTGCTCCATATCTTCTCCAACATAAGCTGTCTTCACTGTGTTTGATCTTAGCCATTCTGACGGGTGTAAGATGGAATCTCAGAGTCATTTTGATTTGCATTTTCCTGATGATTAAGGATGTTGAGCAATTCCTTAAATGTCTTTCAGTCATTTGAGCTTCTTCTGTTGAGAATTCTCTATTTAGCTCTATAGCCCATTTTTTAATTGGACTGTTGGGTATTTTGATGTCTAATTTCTTGAGTTCTTTATATATTCTGGATATCAGCCCTCTGTTAGATGTGAGGTTGGTGAAGATCTTTTCCCATTCTGTAGGCTGTTGTTTTATCTTATTGACCGTGTCCTTTGCCCTAGAAAAGCTTTCATACAGCTTATAAACACCTTCAGCAATGTAGCAGGATACAAGATTAACTAAAAAAAAAAA
>CABHPQ010159534.1:4973-17916 GCA_902168405.1 Peromyscus aztecus
TATATATATATATATATATATATAATGTTCCTTTAGAGCTGAGAACTCTACAGTCTGTTTTTCTATGCACCTTGGTCAGTGTGGGTCACTGTGTCAATCACCATCTATTACAAATGATGGTTGAGAGATTCACTGATTTATGGATATAAAGATAATCAATTAGGGGTCCATTTAGTATGATGTTCATTTATCTTCATAATAGTAGGCTTTCTCTTAGTGTCTACGACCTGTCTAGATATAGACTAAGCCTGATAATAGTGCCATGGATGGGTTTCATCTTGTGAGAGCAGGACTTAAAGCCAATCCGATAGTGGTTGGTTACTTCCATTATGTTCACGTAACTGTTGCAACAGTGGGGATGTCTTGCCAGGCCAGGCTGGATATGATTAATTATTACTTTTCTCCTCCAGTAACTTGTGTAGTTCCTTCCAGTACTATGAAAGCTAACTAGTAAGAATGAAGTTTCCAGATTTCTACCAGTGGCATTTTGACATGTTCTACGGCTCGAATATGTGGACAAACACTTTATTTGTACTTATAAAACAGAAAGAAGTGTGGGAAAGAGAGTCCCCAAATAAGCAATCCAACAGTAGTATAATTTAGCTGTATCTTAGGCAAATTACTGATCATATATATAACTGAATTATCTTATCTTTTTGTGAGAAAATACTCTCATCAGAAATATTATATGATCTGATGTTGTATCTGGTAAACGTAAATTTAGTCACATAAATGTGAAAGGTATTTAGGTTTTTAAATTCAATTTATTTTGATGAGGGGATGGAGAGATGGCTCAGTGGTTAAGAGCACTAGATGCTCTTCTAAAGGACCCAAGTTTGATTTCTGGAATCCATACTGCAGTTCACAACCATCTAAAGTTCCATTCCCAGGTGATCTGATGAGCTCTTCTGGACTCTATGGGCAAAAGGCACATACTTGGGGCACAGAAATACATGCAGATAAACACGCATACACATAAAAGTAAATATAATATAATATTTAAAAAATTATAATAATATAATCTGTCTTGACATTTACCCTGTGGCTGGAAGTTTCTCCACTCCTGCCTGGCCCTGCGGTTCTGTAGCTGCTTATAAAATGACTCAGATGCTTATATTAATTACAAACTGTATAGCTTAATGGCTCAGCTTCTTGCTAGCTAGCTCTTTCATCTTATATTAACCCATTCCTATTAATCTATATGTTGCCATGTGGCCATGGTGTTATCGGTCTGCTGGCATCTTTTTGCTTCTTGGGCAGTGGCTGGCGTCTCTCCTACTCTCCTTTCTTCTTCTCTTTTTTCAGTTTGAATGTACCACCTAATCTTATTCTGCCTTGCCATTAGCCAAACAGCCTTTTTTTATCAACCAAGCAGAGCAACACATATTCACAATGTACAGAAAGACATCCCACAGCATCATCCCAATATCTTAAAAGCCTCCTTTGCTGCTTACTATTTTTTTATTTATTATAATTCAGAATCTAAACCAGATCCACTTATTGCCTTGGTCATAACTCTAAATATCTTATACCTAGGACATACTACCATGTACTAAAAGCTGGCCAAAAATGAATGTAAATTAATAAAAATTAATAGTATTTGTAGAAAACTGATATTATTAAAGAAGTCAGGTTTTTTTTTCAGGACATTTCTTTTCTTGATTATTTTTTCTTGATTAGATTTAACTATATCATTTAGACCAATGATTTGTACATTTCACCTTCTCTGACACTCAAACCCATTAAAGGTCCATTTGTTCCATGGTTGGTTGGGCTAGGTTAAAAGATTTGAGAAAAATCAGAGTTTATAAAATTTATTAAACTAATAATTTTTGAAATGGTTTTAACTTTGATCCTTCTCTTGCTAATGCCTTGAATGATTGTGATACGTCATTGAAAACTACTATTTTATGTTATTGTAACTAAAAATTGTGATTTATTGTTTTAAAACAAATTTAACTGTGTTATTACTTTCAGGAAAGAAAGAACTGAATAAAGACTTTCTAACTTTAATGTAAAAACATAATTTTAAACCGTATATTTTACCAGACAATTATTTTACAGTTTTTTTCCACCATATCTTGGAGAATTTTAAAAAATCTGAACTTCATTTTTCCAAACCATATGGTTGTGGTTTGGACATAATTAGTAAATATTATAGTATTAGAGATAGTAAAATAAGTCCATCTGCACATAGTAGAAAACTAGAATTATTTAAATCTGAAGATAGTATGTATCACTTTATAATGCTCCTCTAATTATGATATGGTTGTGCCATTTATAATTCATATGCGTGGATATTCACTTTTGTTTTCTTCACATTTGTGGGGTTTGAATGGTACTCAGGTCAGAATTGACTTACTGATGTCTATCATAAGCTTTGTCTGGAAAGATTCTACATGAATAGATAAATAAAATATTGAGAAAATTGTGGAAAAAGACTTGAAATGTTTTGGCCACTAAACACATCTGTTTTGCACAAGTTTTATTTTTGATTGGGATCTTTTTTTGGGAAGTGGTTTGATGTAATGTATTAAATATTGCACTGGGAACTCAGACACATGAACTCTAGACTTGGATCTGCAGTTGCTTTTCTGAATGACCTCGGACATGTTGCTTCACGTTTCCAAATCTCAGATCCTCAGGAGTAAAATGAGGAGGTAAAGCTGAGGTTCATTCCAAATCTACAAAACAAATTCATATGAACTGCAAAGAAGTCTCTTGAGCTTCCCATGTAAATCTGAGCCCTGCATTTTTGGAGGTATTGGAAAACTTGCTTTCCTTTTTTTTAGTGAAATGTTTCTCATTTCTCTGATCCTTGGGGCTACATGGCCCTATAGTCCTGGCTGGAACCAGTAGCAGATGTTTTGAAATACTAAGAAAGTTATTTCTACAGAACTCCACTGCTCTCTTAAATATCCAGCAGAAGTTTCCAAATTGAACTTTCAAGAAGTTTTATTTGAATTTCCAAAGCACCTCTGTCCCCCTTTGCCTCTCTTTTAAAACAGGGTCTCACTATATATACCAGATTGGCCTTGGACTCGTGAACCTCCTTAACTCAGCCTCTTAGGTATTATGATTATAGGAATGTGGCACCCATACCTGACTACAAATAGATTTTCCAATTTAGTAGAAGTCATAATTCTACTCAACCTGTTGCTTTTGCTGCAATTATGTCCCCAAACCCAGTGATGATAGTTTTAATGACTGGAATTGGAATTTGTATTATATTCGTCTTGTCTGAGATGAAACATTTCTGAGATGCAACTACTTTGGAGGGCAGGAGAAGAGATGGGTAATAAATAGCCACACAAGCAATATAATGCCACAAACACCAACCAAAATAACACGGCATGAGTAAGTGGCCATGGACTATTTGGGAAAGTTGGGAAGGCTCACCTGGAGCAGCCTAATTAACATAAAATGGGAAAATAAGAATTATCTGGAGAATAATGCAGACGAGTCGATAATAGAAGTAATAGCAGATATAAAAGTTTAGAAGTTAGGTGTGAGGTGGTGGAATGGGGTCTCGCTCAATGCTGAACACACAGCAGTCCCTTGTTCTCAGCATCTTGTGCAGCTATGCATTTCTGCATAAGCTGTTTGCTGCAAAGAGAAGGTTCACTGATCAAGACTGAAATCGGCACTAGTTTATAGATATAAACACCAATATTTAGTAGGGGTTTTGTTAACATAGAAATTTAGCAAAACACGAACATTAAGCCCAACCCTGTGCCTATGACTTCCTTTGTCACTGGCCTTTGACAAGGTCAACAGTACTAGGCATGGATTACTTTCAACAGAGCAGGCCTTAGATCCAATCAGAAATTAGTTAATTTAAAAAAAATGTGGAGCTGGAGTTTTCTCCTGGTCCTGCCTGGCCCACAGTCAGGACAAGTCTCTCTCACCTGCCAGTCCCACAGCTGCTTGGACCCAAATAAACACACAGATGCTTATATTATTTATAAACTGTATGGCCGTGACAGGCTTCTTGCTATCTAGTTCTTATATCTTAAATTAACCCCACGTGGCTCATGGCTTACCAGTACTTTACATCATGCTTCTCATTGCGGCGGATGGCAGCGACTCCTGACTCAGCCTTCTACTTCCCAGAATTCTCCTCTCTCCTCATCTCGCCTACACTATACTTCGTACCTGGCTACTGGCCAAAAAGCGTTTCATTTATCAATCCATCAGAGCAACACATTCACAGCATCCCCAGCAAAAATGAATTGTAGACTTTCTTCCCCAGAATAAGGAAGAAACTAAAATTTCACTTGCATCTATTTGTGATTTAGCTCCACGCTCAAGTCCCTGGTTAAGAACCTGATTGAGATTGTAGTTGGGTACTAAAGATAAGAAATCAATTCTGCTGAGATTGATGATAGATGAGGCATGTTGGAAGAAGTTGAGGAAGATTGGGGAAAGACTTCCTTGAGGAAATCCCAGGTACTTTATGGAAATGTGAATGTGAATGTGTGTGTGTGTGTGTGTGTGTGTGTATGTGTGTGTGTGTGTGTGAAGCATGAAAGATGGTGGAAGAGGAGGAGGGAGCTTGGGATTCCAGTAAGAATTCCAGTAAGTATGTGGACAAAAAACAGAGGTAGGAAAGGGCATGCCTCATTTAAAGAACAGCCACCATCTCCAAAGCGGGGGTTCACTGTGCTACAGATAACAGAAGACCATAATCCATGCTGAAGAGTGGGGAATTATACTAATTGTGAAGAGAAGTAAACACGGGGATGGTTTTGGTCTACAGAAGAATCTGCTTATCCACATTGGGTTCTTAATTGCAGACCCGTTGTAACATTCCATCAAGCACGAGAAGGGAAAGTATTTCCCCCTGCAGCAAACCTCACACAATGCCTCTCAATGATTTTAGCATCATAATCACTCCACTCTGTCCTCAGTCTAGAAGATGCTGGAAAGGAATTTTCTCATTGTTCTCTAAATAGAAATAACAATGAGAATATATCAGCTTCCCTCAGACTTTTTATACTACAAAACACCTATTGAGATTCTCAGATTTACAATGTTCTAAGTTATATTCTGGTAAAAGAAAAAATCCATAAGTTTTTTGAGATGGCTGTTGACCTGGGATTTTACACACTGAAAGAGGGCCCAGCTAGGGAGCCATTCATTTAGAGTTGACTTTGTTAGTCACATAAAACCTCATGGGAATTGAAATACATTTTAAAGAACAGTTTATATGTTTTGTAGGGATTTTATGCTATATAATTCATCTTGACCCTCAAATTTTGTGATGTATTACTAGAATATGCAAGGTGCACTAGAATAACTATTTTTGTTTCTTTGTTTGAGTTTGTTTTCTTTTGAACTAATAGCAGATAATTATAACTGTATTTTTCTGAACTTTGGAAAATAGATTTCATTTCTTTAGAACTCACAAAGATCTCTCTCTCTCTCTCTCTCTCTCTCTCACACACACACACACACACACACACACACACACACACACACATTCTTCTTCCCTCTCCTCCTTTCTCTCCTGTGTGTGTGTATAATCTCATCACTACACAAAAGAAAGCAAAGATAATTAATATTTGATGTCAGTATTTTCTTTGAAGTAATGTATAATCATCAGTTTCAAAATTATGCAAGCCTCATGGCTGTCCCTGAGAAACACTGCGAATTGACTTTTGCTGGAATATTCGGATAGGAGTTTCTTGTGACAGTGTTTTTAGTGTCAAAACTTCAAAGAGAAGGCAAGAATAGTTGATTAATTAATTTGGCTGGAGTCATAAGTGACAGGAGAGTGACTCAAAGTGTACCATCCAAACTTAAATAAATGAAGGAGAAATAGTACATCATGTATATATACATGGATACTGAAAGTTCATATCTGAAAGGATACCAGTGGAATCTGAGAGTAAATAACACTAGAGTTTCAATACTGATCATCATTTGGACTAAGGATTTGGGGGATTCTGGAAGTCCTAACAGTGCAGAGCCCCCAGGAACTTCTATATGTGGTGATACTTTGTTTGTGTTCTAACAAATAAAGCTCTGCCCTCTGGGGAGGAGGAAAAAGGAAGTGAAAAGGCAAGGCAGAGAGAGGAATACAAGGCAGGTGGAGACAGTAGCTCAGCCCCTTTAAGGCCGAGGAGTTGGCGAGGTAAGAGGTGGCTGTGGCTTGCTCCTTTGTGTCTCTGACCTCTCATCATTTACCGCTATATCTGACTTTGGATTTTTATTAAGAACAATTAGAATTTGTACTACATCAGATGCCCCACATTGGGTGCCAGATATAGCACAAATCCTAATTTGTCTTAATAAAAACCGAAGACCAGACATAGGGGTAAATGCTGAAAGATCAGAGAGACAAAGGGGCAAGCCACAGCCACCTCTTACATCGCCAGCTCCGCAGCCTGAAAGGGGTGAGCTTCTGTTTCTTCCTGCCTTATATTCCTCTCTCCACCCAGCCATATCATCAATAGCCAGAGCTTGTCTGCTCTCATATCTACCCCTACAACAGCACACCTTCCACTACAGATATGCAAACATAAATAACATGCTTAACTCAAGGCATCTGAACCTTGCAAAACAAAACACTTTCTTAGCATAAATCTGATAATTCCTCAGTGACTCAGTTCCCTCTAAAAATAGTTTCCAGTCAAGAAAGATGTATAGTGACTAACTTTTCAGGAAGTAGGCATGAGAATTAAAGGATGGGTTAGATAGGGGATCTTTCTTGGGTTTCCAGAGTCCTTTATGAGTAAGGAAAGAAAACAGGTAAAGGTGTTCTAGACTCAAGAAACAAAGCTCTTGATTAAACAGGAAAAGAAAACTAAGGGTTCTTAAAGGACCAGAACTTTAACTGATTAAAGAATAGGTGTTTGAATGAATATTCTTCAGCCCCCGTGTGTCAAAACATTGACCTTGCACTAGGTAGTCTGTCCAAACATCTACTCTTCAGTTGCCTGTTCTTTAAGCCTAGTATTTTATTGGCTCTTTCAAATAATATAAAACAGTGTAGACCTGTGTAGCTAGAGTTTTCCTGCCTGGCCCACGGTCAGGATAAATCTCTCTCACCTGCCAGTCCCACAGCCACTCGGACCCAACCAAGTAAACACAGAGACTTATACTGCCTACAAACTGTATGGCCGTGGCAGGCTTCTTGCTAACTGTCCTTATATCTTAAATTAATCCATTTCTATAAATCTATACCTTGCCACATGGCTCATGGCTTACCGGCATCTTCACATGCTGCTTGTCCTGGCTGGCAGTGACTCCCTCCGCCTTCCTGTTCTTTTTATTCTCTCTGTTAGTCCTGCCTATACTTCCTGCCTAGCCACTGGCCAATCAGTGTTTTATTAGCAACACATTTGTCATACAGAACATTCCCACAGCAGACCTGAGAGAAAATTGATCCTTTCCATCTGTGACTTCTCCACCTTACTTCCTTCCCAGGGATGTATTAATAGATCATGTTTCCATCTCACTATATTTACAAATTTTACTCCAGACACTTGCCTATCAAAGCATATTTGTTTAATTTAGATTCAGTCATTAACTTTAATTAATGTTTCCTGAGGTACCATGAGACACAGTATCACTCTTTGGAAGCTAATGGTTTATTTATTTATTTACTTATTTTCTAGATGTGGGTGAGAAGACAGAAATAATATCTTCAATGAATGATTTTATTGGCAGTTTTTTTCTTTCAATTTTTACCTAGTTTGTACTGCACCACTTGTATGTGTTTGATCCTTATTTCCTTCTGGTATGTATAAATTGTTCTCATATACTTAACTCTTAACTAGTCAAAGTGCACACTATCAGTTGTTTTAATCTTCCTACTCACACACTCTTTTCCTCCCAATCTTCTTTTCGTTTTTTGCTTCTACTTACAGATTTGTATCTGTGGATGTTGATCATCATCAGACCACTATCTCTCCTGAACATCACTTATTGCTTCATACCTTTTCTTATCATTTTCTCACAAATGCATTGATAGGCTTTTGGGAACAACTAAGTGCTCATGTCACTTTTGGAGCACTTAGTCAAACACTATTTCTCCAATGTGTGAGAAAGTATTGCAGGAGGCTTACAGAGCTTTCTCCAGCAGAGATGACTATCCCAAGATTCAAGACCAACAAACAAAACTTCTGTTCTCTAACAGAGTATGTATCTGTTGGAACAGGCTCAAAAATTTAATGCCTGGGTTCCAAAAGAAATTATCCAATTGCATGGGCACTTGTATGTGATATAGGTCTCTTCATAAAATTTGATGCTTTCATCTCTCATTTGGTCTGAAGTAGTCATTTTAGTGGGGTGTTTTATGAGTTATTTCTTTCAGTCTTTCTTTGTTGGCAGCCATAGCTCAAATCTATATTCATTAAAGCAGTGCCCAAATACAATGTGAACAGACCATTAGATCATTAATATTGGCTAAATGTCAAATCATGAAAAATAATGCCCTTGGACTTGAATTCTAAAAGATAATTATTGGAGTTAGGGTGTTACAGCATATAGACTCTCTCTTGAGATGACTAAATTTTAACCTCCAAGCAATTTGAAATCTTAGTTCATACTGACTCAATAAACAGTTATTGAATGCTTATTATGTGTGTGGGATATAAGAGTTCATAAAGAGCTGAAAATTTTCAGTCTAGTCAAGCAGATGAGGCACATATATAACTAATAATATTACATTAGGAATGGTAAGCCATTTATCTGTGTAATAAGAGTTTAATAAGAAGAGGGTTTGTGGACTGTCTCAGTGGGAAATTTGCTTGCTGTGCAAGAATGAGGACCTGAGTTCAGATCCCTAGCACCCATGTAAAACCTGACTGTGGCTTTGCTTCAAAATCTCTGGTGGTGTACTAACATAGGCTGTATAATTGGATGACTTCTGAGTAATTTTGGATGACTGAATAAAATGTCACATTTAAATGTTATTACAGAAATATTTAAAAATGTCACTTAACTAGAACTAATTTATTCTTATTTTATAAAAATGTAAAGTATTTTTAGTTTCAACTGAAGAAAAGGGATTGGAAGGTACTAAGATGTTTGATATCGCTAAATAAATGGTGCCTGCAACACACTCAGTTAACTGAAGGAATTTATTCTTTCTTCTCTTCCTTGATGTTAGACAACCTGCAAACACAGTGATGCTCGAATTTCACAAGGTTTGTAGGAAACCTCCCCATCCCCCCTCTTCCAAAACATTAATTTCTATCAAACTTTGGCAATAAATTCTTTCATTTATAGAACTTAGTCCTTTGATATTCATCATTTGTATAACTCCCCAAGACTTCTTCATAATGTCAAAAAAAGAAATGCCTGTGGAAATAAGGATAAATATATAGAATATTATTAGGGATTTTACTGGCTTAGTAAAGTAGTGACTTTAGGTTTTCCTCCAAGATCCATAGCTTTCTTGGCCCTGGGTAGCTGGTGAGGTTTCCAGTATCAGGTATGATTTCATTCTTGTTCAGTGGGTCCCAAGTCCAATTAGAGAACTGTTGGTTACTACAAGGTACTAACACCACTACTGCACCCTTAGGGTTATCATGCCATGTCGGTTATTGCTATGTAGTTCAGAGGCATCGTAGCCAGGCAGGACTCTCTGCTCCTTCCCTTGGCAGCTTACAGGGCACCTTCCAGCCCCATGAAAGCTAGTCCTCAGGGAGGAAGGCCTTTAGGTCAGTTCTAGATCAGGTGTCTCTGGGCCCTGTGTTTAAAGTACACGGTGTCTTCATCAACTGGACTTGTCTTCCATTTCCTGGAGTGGAGTGGGGCGACCAAGGGCAAATTAATAGCCTATCATGCTTTTGGAGTCTCTTGGACTCCCCTGGCCCAAAACTTAAAATAGGGCTTCTCATACCTGGTGTTGGGAGGTTGCTAGACACTCTTTGGGTCTTGGACGGTGCATTGTGAACCCAGATGGGAAATTTTTATTTAAATTATATACATACATTTATATACCAAACTTATGTGTATTGTAAGTACTTTAGGGAAATCATATGATTCCTTATGACTTTTTTTCAGATGTTCTTACTATTATTTTACCATCCTCTCTCTTCTGTATTTATCTTCCTCTTCTCTCCCTAATTAGAGCCTCTCTCTCTCTCTCTCTCTCTCTCTCTCTCTCTCTCTCTCTCTCTCTCTCTCTCTCTGTGTGTGTGTGTGTGTGTGTGTGTGTGTGTGTGTTTTAACCACTGTCCCCTTAAGATCACGAGTGCCCTCTTATTGTCTTCTATTGCTTTACCACTCTTTATACATGATCCCTTTCTGCTTTGCTGGTTTTTGGAGTCACCCCAGGTTATTAACTCACATCTGAAGATTTGGAGCTAGGAAGCTCAGATAAGAGACTGTGTGGTTTGTCTTTCTGGGCCTGGGTTACCTCACTCAATATAATCCTTTTCTAATTCTATCCATTTACCTACAAAGTTCATCATTTCAGCTTCTTTTTTTCTTTTTCTTTCTTCTTTTTTTTAAACTGTGGAATAGTATTTTATAGCTCATGTATGTATGCAATATTTTCATTATCTATTAGCCAGTTGAAGAACATGTGTGTTGCTTTTATTTCCGATCTGTCGTGAATAGAATACCAATGAACATGGCTAAACCATTATCTGTGGAGGATGTCAATTGCTTTGGGCATATATCTGGGAGTGGTATAGTTTGGTCATATGGTAGATTTTTTTTTGCAATTTAAATTTTATGAAGATTCTCCATACTGATTTCCAGAGTGGCTCCACCAATTTGGATTCCTAATATCAACAGTGAATGAGGTTTTTGATTTTTTTTGTTTGTTTGTTTGTTTTTGTTTTTGTGCCACCTCTGTTCTAGTACTTGTTTTCATCTGTTTTGTTGATCTTTGCCATTCTGATTAGGGTAAATGAAATCTCAAAGTTGTTTTGAATTGCATTTCCTTAATTTTTTTGTTGTTGTTGTTTTGTTTTGTTTTTGTTTTTTTCGAGACAGGGTTTCTCCGTGTAGTTTTTGTGCGTGTCCTGGATCTTGCTCTGTAGACCAGGCTGGCCTCTAACTCACAGAGATCTGCCTGGCTCTGCCTCCTGAGTGCTGGGATTAAAGGTGAGTGTCACCACCGCCCGGCTACATTTCCTTAATTTTTAAGAATGATGAATGTTTCTGAGATATTTCTAAGCCATTTTTTTTCTATTGAGAGCTCTCTGTTCAAGACACAGATCCATTTTTGAATAGATCATTTGTGTTTTGACTATTTTTAAAAATTCTTTATGTGTTTTAGATATCAATCCTTTCTCAGACGTATGGCTGGTTTTGTGTATGTGTAGTTTTGTGCCCATATACCTATGGTCTTTGGTCCTCATTAAGGATATTTCTCTTTGCAAAAGATAAAGACCATCACAGAAAATTATAATCAATCAAAATGCAGAGTTGTGTATCCCAGTCCCAACTGATACATCTACAACACAACTCTTGTGCTCAAGGCTCAGGGATCATTGAGGAAGAAGGGGCAGGAAAATTGTAAGAGCCATAGGAAAAGGGAATTTTCTGATAGATTGTGTCAGAGTATCTACACCCATGAAGTTTCACCAATACCACTGTCTAAACATTACCTGAACAAGAAGGGCACCAGTAAACATGCTAACACAGATGGGGAAAGACCAGCAGCTTCAACACTATACACAGAACTACAGGTATCTAAGAAATTTCATCTGAGAGCAGGAGGAATAGTCTTCCCCGGGGAGAGCACACCAATTGGTAATCCAGTACCAAAGGGGAAGCTTTGAAAATGCACACATAACATTATACACACTGAGCAGGTTATATTTATGTATTTGGGAATGTGCACACACACAAACACACATACATGTAATAACAATTAGGGCAACGAGAAGTCATGAATTTGAAAGCAAGCAAGATGTATATGGGAGAATTTTTGTAGTGAGAAAAGAGAGGGAGAAATAATTTCTTTATATTATAATTTTTTGTTGTTTTTTTGAGACAGGGTTTCTCTGTGTAGCTTTGTGCCTTTCCTGGAACTCACTTTGTAGACCAGGCTGGCCTCGAACTGTGGCACATGCTTTAATCCCAGCACTCTGTGAGTTCAAGGTCATTATATCATAATTTTAAAAAATAAAAAAAACCTTTAAAAACGATATTTTTTCCTTTCAGAAGTCTGAAATAAAACAAACACTGTTTTCTTTCTATGTAAATCATCAAGAGAAATGTTGTCTTTATTTTTAGCAAAAGATGTTACCTGTATCTCTCAATGATGATGCTGTGGCCTATTCTAACAGCCTTCCTTGCTGAAGATACCCTGCCCTTTCACTAGGGGTAAAGATGTTAAACCAGAAACAGTCCTTGGCCACAGCTTTAGTGTCATGGTTCTATTGAGAAACTCTGTCTTGTTGGGTCACTGCTACCAGGCTCTGAAAAAATAACAGTGTGTGGGGGTAGAGGTAGTGTTATCTGCGTTTTTTTCAAGTAACTGTAAGAAAAACAAATTACATTCATTTGTTGACAGGGAGAGAGACCTTGAAGCAAAAATAAAAATGTGCTCAGCTTGTGAGTACCTAGAGCCTTAAGGTTTGATATTTCAGACTCTACTTGTTGTTTAAGATTCAAGGTCAACCTTTGATTTGTCAAATATATATATATATATATATATATATATATATATATATATATATATATATATAATTTTCTTTTGGATAATGAAAAAGACTCTTGGTATCCTGAAAACAGAGTGAAACAATGGAAGAAATGGAAGTCTCTTTAGTAGATACAATTAGTGAGAAACAAGGTTTATGGAACTGGGACACCTACTCCAAAGAAAAGAAAGTGAGGTTGCTGAGAAAGCTTAGTGGGTATCAGCGCTTGCTACCAAGACTGATGAGTTGTATCTTTGGGATCCACATGATGGAGAGAAAAGACTCCAACAGGTTTCCTCTGATGTCCAAGTACATGGAGTGGTACACACACA
>CABHPQ010159534.1:18016-45763 GCA_902168405.1 Peromyscus aztecus
AGTGTGTAAAGACATTTGGAAAACTGTTCTCCCATAACAGAATGTACTATCATCACGCATTTACTGAGAAATATAATAGCTTCATCTTTCCACTTGTTGAAATTTCTGAACCTGAAGAGAGTAACTATACTTTTCATACTGATAACTGGAGAGCTGTGACTAATTTCAGTGTATACCCTTTGGACTCATTTTCCTATCACATAGTAATTGGAAAAAAATTCAAATGCTGATATAGTTTACAGTGACTAGCATTATTATACTGACAGACATTGTTTCTTTCTTAGAGAAAAAAATAAAGATGCAAACTATAACAGTCTTTCGTATGGGTCTTTGTTTACATCTGATTGTCTCCTTTGGAGCATCTTTCTTTGCTGTTGAGTACCCCACCTCCACCCTTTCCTGCTTCCTTATTTCTTCCCGTTCTAAATATTTTGCTGTGGAAGAGCATTTTATTTTAATCTACTAACACATCATCCTTCAGGCCAGCCACTTCTTCCCTGGCTGGACAAATGATAAGTGCTTAGGATTCCCACAGAGTTGTTTTAGAAGTTTCATCCCCAATGGCTCACACTTCAGGTTCCATTTCACCAGAACGAACTGCAAAGAGAGTCTAGTCTTTTATTTTGTAAAATGAAGGTCCGATTGCAACAACTTAGCTGAACAGAGAAAGGCAGAAGTACCTCTTTATACGTAAGAATTAAAAATCTTGGCCACATCCACAATTCAAAAGAAAGGTAGATGATCTTTTGAGCCTCAATTCAAAGAAGTTTCCTTATATAATTACAAAAGTACTTGGCAAAAAAATACTTGGCATTAATGAGTGGCCAGTCTTATTTACCTGTAGCAATTAGTCACCTGTGGATGTTGATTTTTGGTCAACAACTGTGACTCTAATGCCTTTATAACAGTGAAGACAGAATGAGTTCCTAGAAAGAGGCTGTTCCCTGACCTGGGTTTCTCTGGGATCTCTGTAGGACTCCACAGAGTCACAGCTGTTCTTATTTGCAAAGTTCTTTTAAAAATGTTGGAAAAATGTTAATTTTATAAAATTTCACCTCTGTTTCCCAATATAAGAGAATGGGCATCAAAGCAAGTATCTCTTCTCACATCCCCTCTGTAACATACTAAGGACATAGTCATGGAGAACCACATCAGGTACATTACCAATGCATCTCATCTTGTTCAGGGACAAATCCATTATACTCAAAATAATGGTCTCCTCTACTTCTTAAGGTATCTTATACGAGTGTATACATGATGTGTTCCTGAGTGTTTATGTGTGTAAGGGCATGAATGTGTGGAGATCAGAAGACAACCTTGGGTGTCAGGTCCTGCCTTCCACCATGTTTGAGACACTGTCTTTTCACTCATTTCTGTCTAAAACAGGCAGCTCTACCTACCTGAGAGCTTCTGGTACTTCTCTGCCTCTCATCTCACTGAAAGAGTTCTCAGATGATGGGCAACACTGCCATGCTCTGTCCTGTATGGGTTTGGGACATCCTAATTCAGGTCTTACATTTTCATGGGAACTACCTTTGCCCACTGGACCATCTTCCCAGCCCCCCTCTACTTTAAAATCACTCCAACCGATCAATACACTGGTATTTTCATTGTACCTTTATAGCTCATCTGCCTTATTTAAATAATTTGTAATTTGACTAGGACCTTGAGAAAACATTTACCTTATTAGAATCGTTTCCTTTAAAATAAAGAATGCTAGCTGAAGAATTTACTTTAAGCATAATTTTACTTCAAGTTAGTTTCCTAATCTCCATTGGCTGTGCACACAATACAAATAAGTCATTTACTAAAAACAGAAGAACTAACAGGAAATAGATATAACCTTTCTTCCTTGATCTATGCACATAATATGTTGAACATGGTTTTGTATTTTGGAAAACTGAAAAACTGAGACAGAGAAGAAGTGGGAAGATTAAAAGGAAATGAGCCTGACAAAGGACATAAATATTCCCTCAGAGGGATATATATTATATCAGGGATAGTAGATGTTACAGATATTCTCACTTCAGCACATATTTATTCCTGCATGTGTATTGAGAGACATAAAGGCACTCGCAAACATATTACAGCTGTGATACATTCAGACCACAGCTTCCATGAGATGCTGGAGAAGAATATGTGATTCCTGGGAAGATGCTAGTAAAATAGCACCCCAAATTCATGTTGTAAAGAAATGTGTAAAGTGCAATGTCCTTTCAATTTTCAATCATACATGAGGAGAAATGACTTTAAAGGGTACAAAATGGGTAATAATGTTTTGTTCTAAAGAAAGAGACAAAGAGCTGGAGAGGTGGCTCTTTGTTATGAGCATTCGCTGCTCTTGTAGAAGACCTGGGTTTGATTCCCAGCACCCAAATAGTGGTTCAGAACTGTTAGTAACTCCATTTACAGGAGATCTGATGCCCTCTTCTGGCCTCCTCAGGAACCAGACACAAATGAGGTACCATAGATGTGCATGCAAGCAAAACACTCATGCATATAAAAAAAAAAGAAATAAATATTTAAAGCAGAGAGAAACAGAGAAAGGAAACACAGCTATGACTAATTACTGTTTGAAATTCTTATAGGAATGTATCTAGACATTACAAATATACTTAATGTAGATAATATCTCCTATTGAGAAGGTGAAACAAGGAAAAAGACTAAGCATTCATAATATGCAGGCAGGTGAGGGGGTATGAAGGAGTGGGAACTTGAGGGAGCAGGTAGGATGGACAGGCTGGGTGTGGGAGGCAGATTAGAGGTGGGATGGAGGGTGAAGTAATGAAAGAGACGTTTTGATGGGGGCATTTTGGAGTTATGGAGAAACCTGGCATCAGGGAAATCCCCAGGAATCCATAAGGATGACCCCAGCTAAGACTCTGAGCAGTAGTAGAGAAGGTGCCTGAACTGGCCATCTACTGTAATCGGATTGGTGACTACCCTACTTGTCATCAGAGAGCCTTTAACCTGTAACTGGTGGAAACAGATGCAGAGATCCACAGCCAAGCACTGGACCGAGCTCTGGAAGTCTTGCTGAAGAAAAAGAGGAGGGATTGTACTAGCCAGGGTGGATCATGATGGGGGAATCCAGAGAGACAGCTGACCTGAGCTTGTGGGATCTCATGGACTCTGGACCAGCAGTTAGGAAGCCTCCAAGGAACTGACCTAGGCCCTCTGCATGTGTGTCACACTTGTGTACTGTGGTCTCTTCGTAAGGCTCCTAGCAGTGAGATCGGGACCTGTCCCTGGCACTATGCTGATTCTTGGGAACCTGTTCTGCATGCTAGATTACCTTGCCTAGCCTTAATTCAAGGGAAGGAACTTGGTCCTGCCTCAATTTGATATGCCATGCTTTGTTCAAGCCCCTGGGCGTCTTGTCGCTTTCTGAATGGAGACTGAGGAGGAGTGGAAGGGAAGGGGGAAGATTGGGAGTGGGTGGGGGTGGAGCAGGAACACTAGGAGGAGGGAGGAGAAACTGTGTTTGGGATGTAAAATAAATGAAAAAAATGTTATTTAAATCAAATTTTAAAAAATGAAATATCGAGGGCAGTGCAGGTAGTTTGGGGACTGGCTTGTTTTTACTCAGCAATATACTCAGCAATATACTCAGTTAATGCTGCCGTAGTGCTTGTGATCTCGCTCCCATTCTCCTTTTTATTGGAACACAAATCTCTTTGTCTGAGGTTAGTAATTTTTCATCCAATCATCTATTGGAAGATATCTTGTTTGCTTATAGTTTTCAATGATTGTGAATAAAACTGCTAGGAAAAAAAATAGGGATTGGGTCTCTTTCCTACCTTAGCACTTGGGACATTTATCCTGCTTCTCAGGTCTGAAAACAGAAGCGACCATTCAGTATCAGAAAAGCAGGGTTAGAAGCTCTGTATGCCACTGTGAACTGGAAATTCTATTAGCCACTGACACCAGCCAGACTGAATTAGAGCTAATCATATATTTTACTCTGGTTTAAAATCTACAAAAAACAAGAATAAATAAATAAACAAACAAAAGAACTAAAAAATACCCCTCAAAACATGAAACAGTACTATTATTCCCTAAAACAAAAATTAGTAAACATTGCTAAATAATGAGAAAATATTATATCATACGAATATCTAGATGCAAACACAAGTCACATATATTTGTATTTCTCCAAATTTTATTTGACCATTATTATTACAGCTTAATATCTTGCCAGAGCTGGTCCAGATCCTAGCAGACTGTTACACATGTAGATATTAACTACCACCAACCATGTGTGGGTACTACTCACAGAAATGGAGACAGAAACAGTTTGAAAACTTTGCTAAATGATGTTGGTGAGAATCTACATTGATAGAGAGGAAGAGAGAATGCTGTGGGATAATGCTCTTGCACACTGTAAAGATATATCACTGGATTGGGTTTAATAAAACACTGGTTGGCCAGTCACCAGGCAGAAAGTATAGGCGGGGTGACTAGATTAGGAGAATTCTGGGAAGAGAAAGGGCAGAGGCAGAAGTCGAGAGCCAGTTGCAGAGGAAGCAAGATGAGAATGTTGCACTGAGAAAAGGCACCAAGTCATGTGGCTAAACATAGATAAGAATTATGGGTTAATTTAAGTATAAGAGCTAGTTAGTAATAAGCCTGAGTTGTCAGCCAAGCATTTATAAGTAATATTAATCCTCTGAGTCAATTATTTGGGAAGTGGTTGCTGAGTATTTGGGAACAGGCAGGCAGGAGAGAACCACAAGAACCACAAGTACCAAACTGCTGATGCTGATCACTGCGTCCCAGATGCTCAGAGCCCCGGAAGAAACTGAAGGACCTGGGCAAGCTCTCATTGCCCGGGAAGTGAAAGGGGTGACAAGAAAGAGGATAACCACTAGATAGGAAGCTGACCAGATACCTTCTGTGATTTCCCATGGTTCCCATGTGGCATCCATGGATAGGGCTCAGATTTGTAGTAGTCACAGATGATCATTGAAAATTCAATTTTTGGAGGCCTATTGACCAGGCCTTTACTCAAACGATCCGATGATTTGCTGTATACACATCATTAGAAAGTCATTTATCTAAGTTATTGAAAAATATATGTAAGAAATGTTTCTAGAGAGTAAGTTGGGTTCTTTAAATAGTGTCAGTTTTAAGATTAAGCAACTGCTGGGGCTTTCAACATAGTTTTTTAGTAAACTACTAGAAAGAAATATCTCAGATACAGACTAGTTCATGTGACCTACGTCGAAAGGCCTAAGGGGCCATAGAGTGTGAGACATACAGTGTGTGATTAGCAAACATTTGTTTTGAGGGTGCTACTTGCAGGTTGGGGTCACCTTCATCTTTTCTATGAACCTTTGCCATTGAGACTCAGTAATAGTGGTTACATTCATATTAAAAATGTTTAGTGTAATATCTGTATGAGGTATTAATGAAATAGTCTGCTGCATTGACATTCTAAGGGAGATTTCTATTTGGAAACTAATAACTATAAGAATAAATTCCATTTCTTTTTGTGAGTCCTGCATTTTCAGAGAACAAATGGGCTCCTGTATGCACAGCATTAATAAACATCAAGCTTGAGCCACAGGGAATTTTAGCCACTCATAATTTGGAGCTCCTACCCCACCCCCCATACACATATCTATAATCTCTGTCCCTCTCACCCTCCTCGCTCCCTCTCTAACTCCCTCTCTCCCTCTTTTATCTTTTGACCGTTGGTTCAGAAAGTGATTTGTTGGAAGGGCTGAGTTCAAAGAAAGGAGGAAAAAGAAGTTAAACATTCAACAGATCATCGTCTAGGTTATGCTGTTCGGTCAAGTGGCTGATCTTTCTTTTTGTTTAACTGCAGGTTATATTTAAAGGGTCACACGGGGACAGCAGGCAAACAGAGCAGCCTGATCCTTCACGGTGCTGATTTCAGCACGAAGGATGCGGACAACGACAACTGTATGTGCAAATGCGCCCTCATGCTAACAGGAGGTGAGTCCAGGCGGCCTTGCCCTGAGCTTGCATTTGTTGGTTTGAAGTTGGGGATTTCTTATCCCTGAGAAAAGGGCTTGATCTTCTGGTCAGGAAACTGAGGAGCAAGTCCCTAGAGATTAGTTAGCTCTGCACAGGGTTTTACCCTGTTCTTGTGCAGGGCATTGCTGGCATTCCTTAAGCTTGTCTCCCCCTTCATCTGTGATAGGAATGTCCTAAGCTCCATTCTAAGTGAATTCTCTGGATCTTTGAAGTATCAGGTACTCTACCTTTAAAAGAATCTCTAGGTTGCTCTTAGTGGTATGTAGAACATTACTTCTGTTCAAATGCTTTACAATTATGCAGTCGATCTTACTGATGAATTTTCATATAGAATCAGTACAAAATGGAGAGATATATTTAAACCTGAAGTTATACACTCAGACCAGCTCTGCCAGGGTTTTGAAAAAGATTTTATCTGCTATAGCAAACACTATTAAATAGCATTGTGTCACTATATAAGAAAGTCCGGGTTTTTTTTGTACCATTCCAATTCTTTTCCAGCATTTTGAGGGTTTCAAAGTGAAACTTCAATTTGCTACTAAAATAACTCTAACATTTATCCAACACTTAATAATCACTTTTTTTACCCAAGAAAAAGAAGTTTTTCCTGAGTCTCAGGCTCTGGTAGGCAAATCAGCTCCTCTTAGATCCAGATATGTTCTTTTTCTTATGCTTTCTGTTTCTCTTCCATTATAGCAAGTTATACTGATTTCTTCTGCAGAGGAATTCTGAGCTTTGCATGTTAAAATGCCTTTGTACTTACCTAATTGTTGGTTTAAAGTAAAAAATGTAAACTATTAAACCGCTGTACACATATACAAAAATCTTCCAGAAATTGTTACAGTGATTGACTGACGTAGGAACACTAACCTAAAACCCAGCAATGTAGAACATGAGTAGTGCAGGTTTTCTTGGGAAAGGGGTAATTGTGAAGAAAACCTCTATATTAATGACTCTTTTTTTCAAACTTGGAATTCTGTCTCTTACTAGAAGAACAGGTGTCCCTATTATCAACCATTCAGACAGTCTTTTTGTGTTACTCCAGAAAACCCTTTTCCATGTTAGTATATAGAGAAACTGTCCTTCCTCTAGTGTGATGCATAAGGAACTTAGTGGAAAATGCAGTGTATGGTGGATGAATGTTCATTTTTTAATCCATGAAATTGCTCTCAAGTTTTAAATCCAATAAAATGAACTTTTAGGTTGGCATTTCTGTCACACATTACCAGAACACAGAAAAATACAAAAAGTTTTAGAGTAATCTTTCCTTGAGGAGGCCCTTATGGCCATCATACTGCCTTGCTACTACTATCAAATCACAGCCTTAAAACCCACTTCACCCACAGTGACATAATTTCAATGTAAGATCAGCCTAGTACCCAGGACAGCATGACATGACTCTCCTTCTACCATATTCACTATCATGTTTCAGTTCTGAATATATCACTTGGGCATCACAATTTGAGATCACCAAGCATATACAAGTTACCTATGTGTAATTCTGAGATCTACCTCTAAGAAGTGACATTACAAGTCTCAGAATTCTTTTAAAGTGGGGTAGCCACAGGTATATCTTACATCAATCAGTTCTCTGGTTCCATAACTAACATTATACAAAGACATGAATTTTCCAGTTCCATGCCTGTTTTAGTGTTGAAATAGACTTCATATTCCCCACTTGTATTTTAACAGACACATTTTTCTAGTAAATAACTACAGTTCTTGAACAACCAACAGTGAGATGCTTCTAATGTGTCCTTAGAAGAGCATCCTCTGTGTCCATGTTCCCGTCAGGATAATGCAAACAAGGTGCAAAGAGGGAATACACTTCTTGGTTGTTGAGAAGCCACCACTGCTCAGAGTTAGGATCTCACTTCTGTCTCACATGACTGAGCTCTGTCATAGTCTTTCATCCGTAATTACTCTTGGACTTGCTTCTCACTCACTAACAAACACATACGTTGGGAAGAGAAAACCTCCACTTACTCCTTGGGCTAGAATAGTCTAAGTAGATGTGTTTTTGTAATAAACACCACTACCCTGTCAAATATCCTTATGAAACAAGCCAGGTCTTGTAAAGCCATTCACACTGAAAAGCTAAGCTGTGGAATGTAGAGAGCTGAGAACTGGAAATCATAGGCATGAATGTCAATGGCCGTCCAAATCACTGGAGCATGGCCTGGAACGCATGTCCTACAGAGCTACTACCCACCACTGTCTGTTCCTCATCAAATTATCCCTTCCAAATGAGACCATTCCATTGTCTGATGACTTTTCCTTTCCTTTTCTTTTATAAATTGTGTTTGAGCTCACTCCCGCTTGATAGTGTCTCTTTTAAGCACCGAGAGCCCTCACTGTTTGAAAGTAAGAATTTGTGGGTTTTGTCATCTGCTGAAGAGTGTCAAGGTTGAAGTAAGATTTAATGCTCGCAAGCTGTCCTAGAGCATTTTATTTAAGGACGTGGAGGAGTTAGAGTCGAAGGCTGTGGTGGCATTGTCACTTTCATCGGTTAAAGGCTGGAAGCCAGAAGGTGAACTCAGCTGAAAGCAGAGATGGAAAACAGAGCGTTTTGAGCCTTTCCCCTCTCTCTCCTAACATCCTTACTGCTTCCTACCAATTTAACACACGCTTAATGAGTATGGGTTAAGAAACTAACCTACTGCTAGATAAATGAACTGAGTAGATTAGAGCCCATCTCAATTAAAAAAAAAAAAAGAGGTTGTCAGAAAAATGATGCACAAAGAATGAGGTAGTTTTGAACCGTTACAGTTTTATTGACAAAACATAAATTATGATAGAATTATAAGGAGCAAGGAAGAAACTTTAAATCAAGCATCCAGAAGTCAGTCACTAGAGTGAACTTCTGGAAGGACAGTGCCTTCCCCATTGTAGACATTTGCAAGAACTGAAAAGAAGGCTTTTCTTTTAAAGAATTGAGTTATGATCTTTCCTGTAGGGTAGGTGGGGTAAAAACAGTATCAACCTCTCTTCTGGTTCTGTGTTTCTGTTCTTTCATGTAGTCATTGTAGTGCTAATAAAGAAAAACAAATGCAGCACATAGGTGACAATCCATGTGCTCAACATTGTTGAGTGGAAAGGGGGCACACCATGAACCGAGGCAGCATCGTACATTGGCGTGTGCCAAAGCAGGCAGCACAGTGTTTTGTAGCAGCTCACAAGCATGTAGACTTGTTCTCATGTTACCAGGAAACCAGTAATTCTTCCGCCCACTTTAAATACTGAATAATTTTATATTTCATTACAAATATTTATTTCATCAGTGAATACATTTCAATATCAATATTGCCGCACAGAGTTTTCTACTGCAATGACTTCTGAAGTTAGAACTAAATAGAATGACTTATCAGCAGGGAGTTATAAGCCGCATATATCTGTGCTGTGTGATTGCCATTGGCTTTAGGAACTGTTCTCAGTTATGCTATAGGTTCCTCCCTATATAAAGGACAGTACTGTGAAGCTCTGTCTGTAGTAGATGGGAGGCACTGATGAAGGGATAGCAAACACTTCCTTAGCCCATCAGGAGACTTCTCCATGCACTCTTAAACTCAAAGAGAGTGATCAATTTCATTAAAACTGACCAGTTTTAACTACTACTTAACATTAAGACAAAGCCAATGCAATGTCATTCTGTGCATGCTTTTGTTTGTCTGTATTTATTGTGCTTAAAATAGTTGTGCAAAAAAATTCTTCTGCATCAAACACTAGGAAAATAAAGAACTACTATTAGACTGTCACTTTCAAAGTAAATTTATCATCATCTAGAGTATAGTACTTGGTACTAAATCAAGAATCTTCAAAATAAATAGTTGTAAAAGTCAGTGTAAACCTCAATTACTAAGCTTTATTTATACAATCAATCTAAGTATCAAATAATTATATAAACAATTCTGTCTAAAAGTTCGTAATAAAATGCAATTATTAGAAGTTGCTAACAACAAAAAGTCATCAGTGTGGTTTTATTTTACTTCCCTTTCCTTATTTAAGTTTTGCTTCAATATGATTTCCATATTTAGTATATAATATAAAAGCTATGTAAAAATGTGACCTAACCTTCGTCAGAAAGAATCTGTTGCGGTAGAAACTCTGCCCTCTTTTCCCACGCATAAACCATGTCAGCTGGCAGGCAAGGCTTTCTTAAGCTAACAAGGGATATTTTTCAGTTCCATCCTAAAAGAGCGGCCAAAGCCATCCACATAAATTTTTTAGTATGTCCTGGGTCTTACCAGATGCTAGCAGCAGAGTTGATAAATACTTCCTCTGCTTGGGCTCTAACCTTGACAAAGACAAACGAAAACACTAGCTGCTTCTTCACGTGTTGAATGACATGAAAGTGACAGGATCCTTGGGAAAATGGAGTCAAGTTGGCATTTTTAGTACTTCAGGAAGGGCCGGGCAAAGCTTTATCAGATGAGTGGCGATCCTCACTTTGTATGTTTAAATGTTACGAGAAGATCCACGTGGATCATCTGAGGCTGAGTGAACAAAATCTACATTGAATTACTTTTATTTCAACTCACTTTTTAAATTTAGTACAAACTATATCTGCCTAGTACACACACACACACACACACACACACACACACACACACACAAACATAGTCCCCTGCATTCTAACTGTGTGCTACCTACTGCTGTGTCTCCAGATCCTGTTAGAGTGTGGCACACAACACGAGTTCAGCGAGCATTGGTTTCAATGACTGTGTTATCAGAGACTGTGAGAGGATCCTCAAACTCACCAATGTCCACAAATAATCCCACAAAAAGTCCTAAAAATATTAAAATGTGATTGATCCTTTTGCATAAAGTTATATAGAGAGCATGTGATTATACATAAATATTCAAATAGACAACCATGGAACGAAAGGATGACTAACTAATCAAGAATTGGTACCAGCCTCTAAGATCACAAAACCCAAGAAGAGTGACCCCCAGAATTGCAAAAGTTTTACTTTTAGGCTGCTGACTTTCAAGTAAATTTGATCTTCCCAAACTCAATGCTTAGCATTGTATTTGTATTTTTCCAGTACATAGTATATTTGTTTCAAAAATAACAAAGAGAATCATTCACAAGTTTGGAGGAAAGTGAAATAGAACTATAATCTGTTAGCCTTTCACACATAGCATAATTATACCGATGGCAAAACGCTACAGCCTCAGGCTGGTAGCTGATTCCATGTGAGAAATAACAAAATAAACAGTTTGGTTTGTGTTGCAGTCCCTAAAACTATGACTACTTACCTAGCTTTGATTTTTGCAGACTTTTTGCATTAGCCTAAATGATCTGTATTTCATAATTCAGATGCAGCTTATCAAACCCTTTTGATTAGGGAAAATATTAATTCCTTTCACAAGATCCAAGATAGAGAAAAGTTAGATCATTTGCCATCTGCCTGTGTTCACAGAACTGGTGTCAGAAGTCTGAGCTGCACACATGTACTTAACCCCAAGGTCATCACCCTATTGCTTCTACTACCTCTGTTGGGAGTAAAGGCATTCAAAGAGAATGAAGGGGTTGTATTTAAATGTTGAAAGACTACTTTCACAAGCATTTCCTCACTCACCATGCTTAAAGGTGAACCGGAGTCCATGGGAGGGAAAGACAATAAGAATACACATACAAGATTCAAATAAATTCACTATTACTGGCCAGAGTAAACAGCTTTTCATCTTTGGAACAAAGAGGAAAAGAAAGAAACCTACACACACACACACACACACACACTTGGCCTGAGGGGATATAGTGAGAGATTAGAGAAGGAAGGCAGACCTCTGAAAAGGCTCTTAGCCTCCCATCCACAGGAGTCATGCCGCTATTCCTTGAAGCTGGCCATGCCGAGGGTCAAGTAAATGACACGTAAAGTCAGCAAGTGACTTCTCCATCATTATCATCTTGGTGATCGCAATGGTACCCAGCACTTTAGCCCAGCCTCACCCCATCCTCACAGACGAATAGGAAAGTCTTACTTTCTGTGAAGACTCTCCTGCATACTGATGATTAGATTGTGTGCATTAACATGAGTGAAAGAAGTCCACAGATATATCTTTTCACTTTACTGTATGTTTTACCTTAAAAAAAAAGAGTGCTGAGAGACGTTTTGTTTAGTATCAGAGGACTGTGAGAGTTAGATTTCCTGACTTTCAAATAAATTTGAACTTCCTGAGTAGAAAGTTTAAAATCCAGTTTCTATTTTCTGGGCAGAGTTTCATTTATTAGTGATAAAATGTGAATTTTCTGCTTCAAAGATAAAAGGCTCAAATAATTTTAAAGTCTTGGGAAGCCTGAGATAGTTATTGCAAAACTAACTTTTAATGAGTTAAGTGTAAATGAATTAGAAACATGCGTCTCAGATTTCTTATTAAAATATACACGAGGTTACAGGTTATAATGAAAAAATACTGGCAGAGCCTGTGTGAAGAGTTGCCAGTCTTCAAACATTTGAGACATTCTGTCAGTTCTTGCAATGACAAATGGAAGCTGCTCTCTTCTGTCCTCTGCTTGCCTCACTGAGTTCTTTTGAGCCTAAAGTGTCTTTCCCAGTACACCACTCCGAGTGTGCGGCAATGTGTGCTGCATATGCCTACTAGTGCATGTAGACATGAGCGTGTGTGTGTGTGTGTGTGTGTGTGTGTGTGTGTGTGTGTGTGTGTGATGGGGGAGAGCTGTGAGTGAGAGGGGTGGGGGTGGGGGGTGGGGGCCAGAGGTCAATGTCCTTTGTTGTTCACTTTTTCCCTTTTGAGAGAGTCTCTCACTGAATCTGAGAGCCATGATTAGGCTAGGCGAGCTTGCCAATGATCTTCAGGGATCTGGCTGTCTCCACTCCACTAGCGCTGGGGTTAAGTCCTGCTCTTCATGTGTGTTCAGGGCATCTGAAGTCAGGTCTTCATGTTTTCAGGTGGGCACTTCACTGATGGAGCCATCTCCTCATCCTCCCAGTTCACTTTAGAATGCATTTCCTATTTGTTACTCCAATGAATGACTAGGACAGAGGACAGAGTTAGTGATTTCTAATTCCTAATTGCTACAATTCAAGCATCTCACATTGTACCAGATGCAAACCCAGCTCTGTCCCAGCAGGTATTCCTGCAGAACCTCATACAGGAAAACAGTATGTTACACAGTAGCTACTAATTTCAGTGACTTAACCTGTAGCTGCGAGACATTTGTGTACATTACATTGACTACTCTTTATACCATCAGAATACATTCATTTAAAAGATCTGGCTATGATGAGCAATTTTTGTAAAAAGATAAAAAGTGAAAAAAGAAACTATTAGAAATGTTTGACAAAAAGAAGTGCCTCTGTTGCTTACTTGGTCTTAGTGCATATATCAAAATCTTGCTCAAAAGAAATGACAACTTCCTCCACATTGAAGTTCAGAATATTTTATAAAGAAACAGAAATATTCATGAGAAATATTTACGTTTTGTTTTCTGTCATGTTAATTCATCAACTTAACTGTCATCAATTGCTCCCTAATAGATTCTACTACCTGTGGCCCACTGATCTCCTAAAGATAACAATACTTCAAGCCTGTATCCCTTATCATATCAAGACTATCAATAAACAATCAATATTAGATGCATAGGTACAGTGTTTTATACTATTGTTACAGTGAACTGTACTCATTTGAATGTCGTTTTCATGTTCATATTTTTCTAATAAACTTACTTGAAAAAAATGAAACAAAACATTGGCACCTATGACTTTATCTTTATTGCTGTACCATAGGACCCAGTGGAGCATCTGGCTCTTTTTGTTCCCACTCTAACCCTTACCACTGAATGTCTACATGGCACTAAGCACCTAGATGGAATTGTAAAGGCTGCCATAAGCAGTGAACCATATAATTTGGTTCTGATTTGCTGCAATATAATTGCTGAAACATAGTCCATGTATTATGAACGCCACCTTCAAAGAGTTCTTTAAACTCTCTGAGCATTGAAGTCTCTCTTACCGTTTTTTGTCTTGCTCTGTAAGGCTGTTTGAAGAACAAAACGAGAGACTGTATCAAATATATCTTTACATAGTCAGTGGTACCATTAACTAAGCAGAAAATATCAAATACTATTGTTTTTGCTTAGGATTACTTTGTTTTTAACTGATGAGGTCCATCGAGGTTTTCTATCTACCAGTCAGCCACTCTCTTGGCTCTCTACTGTTCACAGAAAGTTTCCCAAACATAGTAACTAACTCTGTGTTCTCTCCACTTGTTTTCCCCAAATCTCCTCCCCATTGGCACTCAGCAATCCCAGATGCTGGCAGACATTCTCCTGCTGATCTTCTAGGGCACACACTGTATTTAGAATAGCTTTCTGGCCAGTAATTCATGTTCCTGGATCCAATGTAAAGGGTAAATGAATAATTTTTGGAGCTTCTTGGCCAATTAGAGTCTCTAGCCTCTTTATTTCCATTCTATACGTTTTAATAACTATCTCCTAAATTTTGACAATTTTTATCAATACAAAATGCCCTGAAGTCAGAAATGTTCCTTTGGTTGACCCCTCATCCTCTGTGTCTGTCCGTGGATGAGTATGTGTGAAATTGATTCTAGACTCAATTTTCTTGCTCATCATGCTGGTTAATATGCTCAGAATGGCTTTGGCAGACAATATAGAAATACAGGCTCTTCACATTTCGACTAAACATTTAAGCTGGCAGATCTGTTTCCTTTGGTTACATACAAGTTCCCATTGCTAGAGAATATTGTACTTGTTCACTTGATGATAGACAAGTAGTCTGGCTAAATTATAAATGTTTCCACAATGATTGTTCAGCTTTCTGAGGCCATTCTTAACCTTCATTTCCTGGAAGTCTCTTTGGTTACTGTGTGCCAGCCACAGTTAGGTTCTGTTTGTCTCTAAACACTAGGACTGGACCCCTCCATCTTCCTACTGGCATTTGCAGCAGCTGTAGGGGTCCCTACACTTATTCACCTAGTTGCCTGTTTCTCTTTCTTCAGACCTCATGAAACATCAGTTTCTTCCAAAAAAGGAAAAGTTGTTCTTTCCTTCTTAGCTCCTATTTTCTTTATGGTGCTCCTGATTGTGACCAGTAATGACCTGTTTCATTCTGTTCATACAATGTGCATGTAGTTTCTGTGAAGTCAAGGATCATGGCTGTCATGTTGAATATTGCATAACAACATTTGAATAAGGCAGGGAGCTGAATACAATAGGACCCAATATTTTATACAAGGGCATCCCTTACAACATCTTTGTAGTAAACTAAATCACTTCATAAAGAAAACTAGTCCGCATAGCTGGTGAACGAGAACCCTGTAGCCTCTCCATGCCATTTGCTTAGCAAGCCCAACTGGGTGATGTATTAAGTATTTGACCTTAGGGTAATGAACAAAAGCCTGGGTTATTTCATTCTGGAATCTTCTGAGTCTCCGGTGACTATTTCTCTCAGTGATGGTATTCTGGGACTGTTTCCAAAATGCCATCTTCATCACCATCACTTGTTTCACTAATTAGATAAAGTACACAGGAGAGATTTGCCTTATTTTATCACAAGATACCTGTATCCTATCTCTTCCCTGAGCTCAACCAAAGTACTTCATAACTGCAGCCTTTAGTGTCTCCATTTACAGCTAGGCTGTGGTATATTTCCACACTTTTTTCCCCCAGAACTGTTGTGACTTTCTATAAACCAGGTAGAGTTTACATTTTAACATTGGTCCCTGGTTGCAGCTCAAGGGATGATTCTTTGACTCTTCACTGCTTTCCTTAATGAGTAAGAGCCTTTGCTTACTTCAGAGACAGGGAGGGATGATGACAAGACTGAGTGATTGAGTAAGGTGACAGAAGAGTCCCAGGGATTACACAGGAAGGACGGAAGTTAAAACACAGAAGCAGTAAGGTGGAATTTAATTTCAGAGTTTCTGCTGCATCCCTTAAAGAGAATCTTCTGGGTAGATCAACTCCTTAAAATTAGAATATCTTCTGCAATATAAATCATGTGTTTTTACTACAATACTGACCAAATGTTAGGGAACTGATTTTAAGGAAGGAAAGACAGAATCATACAGTTCTTCCTTTTGTGCCAAACAAGAGTTTCCTTGTCCCTCATGTTTGGACCATGTTAACATTCATGCTGTGTGCATACAACATGGGATACAGGACCTCTCATAATCCATCAGACATACCTTACTGCTCCTCATATGGATGGGTGACTAATGCAGCTTGTTATGCCCCTGGTGTGACTTTATAAACATACCCCAGCTGCACTCACCTTCTAAAGTTGAAAGCAGGGGGAACTAATGTTACTTCATCTAACTTTTTCTGAAGTTTCTGCAAGACAATGCTCATGTTACTGTCAGACAGCAGCTGGACAGCTTTCTCTTTCTTTAGCAATTAGTCCCTTAGGTACAGCTCTGCAATCAAATAGAGGTCAAGTGTATCCAAATAAAAATATTCTAGAATGTCTCTGGCATAAATCTCTCCCTACAGACTTCAATAGTGTTACTTCAGGAGAAAAGAACTATGATTTATCGGAGACGTCTAAAACTTTAGTTCATCAAGAAAATAGAGCTAGCTTGTTCAATTATTCTAACATCCTGTGTAAGCACTGGGCCGCCACATCATTTTTCGGCTTGTTTTCCTTCCACTACATTTAAAAACAATTTGAACAATCATAGATGAAATATTGCTAAATATGAGCTACATGGCCACTATTGGAAAATCTTCCATGTTGCTATAAATTATAGACAGGCTAGATACAATTTGAACTTCATAGGCACTAGAGTATCCAGCTAATTTTAGAATCAATTCTTAACAAAATCATTAGGTTAATAGAAAATATTTTTCTTACCTTTTAAGTGACATTTGTCTAAGCATCTGACATCACTAATATGCTGATAATTGTTCTGTTCCCAGTTACAGATGCAAGATGCAATTCTGAATTTGTATCCAGGCCTGACTTTATCTTAAAATCTAAGCTTAGAGGCTCTGCATAATTACAGTGGGAAGTGAGTCCCAACCCTTCACACTGAAAGTTGGTTTGCATGAGTTTCCCTCATTCCGATTACTCGCACATGTTCAAAAAGTGTCATTTGGGACACTTCCGCTGGGATGGTACTGTTTCAGTGCTTCCTGTTCGCAAAAAATCAGAACAAGTGTGAACAATACCTCATCAGTCAAGCCAGTCTCTTTCCAATGTTAAGCCTGACCCGCTTCTGTTTCTTGTTTTCCCTCCCATTGGCTCATTTTTCAGGTTGGTGGTTTGACGCCTGCGGCCCCTCCAATCTAAATGGAATGTTCTATACTGCGGGACAAAATCACGGAAAACTGAATGGGATAAAGTGGCACTACTTCAAAGGGCCCAGTTACTCCTTACGTTCCACAACCATGATGATCCGGCCCTTGGATTTTTGAAAGCACCATGCCAGGATTAGAAATCTGCAAAGAACTCTGGGGATGCTCCCTGAGGAGAAGTTTTTTTGGAAGCTTCAGAAACAAACAGCATTGTCTCCCTTCCAGCAGCAAGTGGTTATGTGATGTCACCAAGGTTCTTGACTATGGATTTGGAGCCTTCTGAGTTCAAGAAAGTCTCCACTTGGATCACTGGGTTCTAGTGAATCGTTTCCAGAGAACGCCACTCACTGTCATGCTTTAAAAAGGGAGGAAACTGCTCAGCTCGCCGCACTGCAAAGTGCTACTGGATCATATTTTGAACCTATAACACTCATGATAAACACAGCTTTTTTCATGTAAAACCAAATGAAGAATAAACAGCAAAGAACATACATGAAAAAAAAATAATGGGAGCAGGCCTGCCAGATCTGTTGACGACAGATTGCCGTGGTGAAGTGGTGTCATTCTAGGAAATCCTGCTAACACATAACGCAGATGTCACTGCAAAAATGTGACATAAAGAACAGCCTTGTCCTCTGAATTGGCTAAAAGTTAGTTGGCTTCAGAGGCCCATTTCAAGTATCATACTTACTAGTTGATTTCAGTTTTCCCGTGTTCAAGTGGAAATGCTGTCCTTGAAAGTCATGGTACAATACAGTACATGGAGGGTAACAGTGAGAGGTAGGAAGGTGCCCAAGGATTCTGAGTTTGGGGGATAAAATTTTCAGAAGAGTCAAAATATACCAAGAGTGGATACAGCAGGTAAAAATTACTCTCATGCTACAGTATTCACTTACATTGAAAATTGATTTGCTGATATGCAAATATGTTTAGAGCCTGAGTATATATAAAAAATGGAAACTTTATTATCCAATTTCTAAAGCAACATGCATGCAGTCAATGGTCTCATTGATGGTATACAGGAAAGCAGCATGTGGAGAACTTCAGTTGGAACAGCCCATTGTACAGATCTTCTGACATGCATTTGCATATCTATGGCATCATTATTTTTTAAATGTTTGTAGGTCTTTAATTCTTCATCCAGATATTTTGTGCTAATTTAATTTTTTTTGTTAATTAACTGCAGTTTACTTACAAAAAGCATCCTGCTCCAGTTCTTTACAAAAGTTACATTTTGAAGTCTAAAAAGAATGGAAGAATTTTAAATATCATTGTACATAGCATGTTAGACTCTTCCATGTTAAACTCAATACCTGTTTAATCTGGAATATATAATGTTGTCCTCAACTGATTATTATAAATATGAGTGTTCAAAGACATTTACTATACTACTTGATTAAATATATAACTCTTCGCATTATTTTTTTCTCCTTCAGGCTCTGTTTCTTCAAGTAATTTGTATCCTGTAAAATAATATTAGTGGAGAAAATTGGCATAACTCCTTATATATGAGAGATATAAAAACATCACTGTCATTTGACTAGGAAACTTCTGATTGTTAGCTGCTATAAGTGCCTTAGTTAAGATGTCTTTATGGCATAATCTATTGTAGTTTTGGACAAATGTTTTTGTGACAACTTGATGTTACTGCAGTATTCTATCAAGAAGTGCTTTTTGTCTACAAATGGTCAAGGTTATATTAGAAAAAAAATTAATCCAACATGATTTACTATGAAATGAGAAAACTAAAATACACAGCAGTTCTGCTTTCGCAGAAAAGAAAGATTTTCTGTGAAATACAAATTTCAAAATACCAGTCTTGGTAATTGCATCCATAATGCCTTACTGGCTTTCCTCCATCTGGGAGAATAAAGCTATTCATGGTTTTAAGAAAAGGTTTTTCAATGTTTACCATCAAGTCTTTCTTATATTTATATGTCTGTATGAAATACTGTTTTTGCCTTACAAGTGGTATGTTCAGGAATTACAGAGTTTTTCTAACATTAGTGACTCCCTCAGAGCTTTCTTAAGCCTCTCACCCTAAAATCCTTGTTTTCATTTAGGTGAAGGAAAAGGAATATTTTTGTGGTTCTGGTTGTTCTTGTTGTTCCCACAGATGTTTTAAAATCAGTCTTGGATTAGATATACTGTTTTTCAATCCATATTACAAAAATAAAGTGAAATAATGAGAAAAAAGCATGGTATTTACTGTTTTTCTATTTGGATTTGAGAAATGAGATATTGTTTCCAATTATTTATAATAAAGCAGTATAAATGTTTAGTGACTCCATTGTGTACATTGTATAATGCCAACATGTCTATAGCAATTTGACTTGCATAAGTTTTGCATTTAATTATTTCAGGATAAAATAATTAGATACTAGAATTTTGTCTTTCAATTTCTATTTCAATAAAAGTTGTGTGGTTTCTATGAAAATCTCTTCATAACAGTCAGAACATTATTTGTTTTAAATAAAATTGAAAATAATGTGTGCAACTTCATCTTGTTTTTATTATAGATTTTATAAAACTTAACTTCACAATCTATACAAGTATGGAATCACTGTAGAAATTATCAGATGAACTAAAGCCTCAATACTTGAAAAAATTTCATTCTGGGAGGCGATAGGAAAGTCAGCCATTAGAATGGAAGACCGAAGTGTTGGGTCTTCATCCTACATCTGTACTTTATGGTTTTATACTTGCCCTGACAATTATCAGATTCTGTATTGTCATGAGGCAATTGGTGATCTTTTTTTTGTGTGTGGAAGAAGATAAGTCATTTGAATATCTGAGTTTGGCATAAAAGGGACCAGGAAAGCGCATATGAGAAACACAGCTCACCCCTAGGCCTTCCATCCTCTGTGTGGACTTACCAGTTATATACTTATCTAAAAGTGAGTAATTGGAGACCTCCGTTCTTCACTCTGCTCCTCTCACCACCACACTCATTCAGCCCTTCACTAATTTCAGTGTTGACTGCTGGAAAGATAGACTTTCTTCTGCCTCTCCCTTCCCAGGACAGACTAATGAGAACTTAGAGACTACAGAGGACAAGGCCAAGTTTACCAGCTCAGACCACCCTAGACCAGTTCACTTCCAGCTGACTTGTGGACAGTTATAAATCCTTGAGTCATCTCAGCTGAGGTCAACTGAGCTTGGCTCAGATCAACATAATTCCCTAGATAGCATGCATCACCTGTGAGAAAAGGATGAGGTGGTATCTTATGACACATTATTTTGGAGTGTTTTGTTAAATATCAATAGCTGACTGATACAGTACACACCTGTCCTTACTCATGCACCCACTGTCATTCTGAGGTATTCTAAAGTTTTAAAAGGATGATCTTTTTATTCAGTCCGTATGTGCAAAATAACCCTCTAGGCTGCATCAAAATATTAGGGGTTGTTGACCCTTTTTCTGAGGGAATCCTTTTTTTTTTTTAAATCATCTTACCATTTATTTTTTTTCTATTGAAAATAGATTTCGCTGGGCGGTGGTGGCGCACGCCTTTAATCCCAGCACTTGGGAGGCAGAGGCAGGCGAATCTCTGTGATTTCCAGGCCAGCCTGGTCTCCAAAGCGAGTTCCAGGAAAGGTGCAAAGCTACACAGAGAACCCCTGTCTAAAAAAACCAAAAAAAAAAAAAAAAAGAAAATAGATTTCTTTCTTACATAGTACAATCTGATAATGATTTCCTCCCCCTCTATTCTTTTAGTTCCTCCCCACCTTCCGCCTTTCAGATCCACTTCCTTAATTGCGACCATCCATATATATATATATATATATACCATTGTCTATAATCTCAGACCTACCACCAGAAGATGAGAGGCAGATTCAGGAGTCTCTCCAGAGGCATGGTAGCTGGGCAGCCTGGCATGTACAGTGGAAAACAGAGATCCAGTCCCACAGTATGAGGAAAAGGCAGAGTTTGACATCCACATCCATGTCATGTCCTGAATGCACATACACACACACACACACACACACACACACACACACACACACACACAGAATGAAAGTCAATATAATAATCATAACAATAATAATAATAATAAATGAATAATACCACCACTTAACTTTAAAGCTTCATTCTGTCATATAAGTAACTATGTGACGTTATGACATCTGTGTGTAATTCAGCTTATAACAGTTGTGTCTGTAAATGTGAACACCCATAAAGCCTTTTCTGCTCTTTGAAGTCCACCTTAATTATCTCAGACTCCTTACCGAGTATGCCCTGGAGTTATTGTGAGTCTGGTGGTTTATTACCACAATAAAGAGAATGTCACAAGAAAATGAGCAACAGAGTTTTTTGTTGTTATTGTTGTTTCTGGGTACATATGTTTCATTTATACTCTACTATATAATTAAGTATATCTGAAATAACATTAGACAGCAATATTGTTGTAAACAACAGTGTATATAACTTCATTAATACTTCATTGGTAAAGAGTGTTCACAATCATCTGAGACCTCAGTGGGTCATAATCTTGTTGGTGCAGGCTCTCATGGTGACGCTAATGGAAGCCAACTAATCAATATTGTGTTTGCCGGAGGGTGGAATATCTGTTGCTTAAAATAAGCCAGTGCTATATTTGAATCAATTTACTTTTCTTCTCCTAAAAGAGTTCTCTGTAGCATGTAATGCTGTTTGATTATAGCTTATCAAGATCAGAATTTCATTCAGAGCCTCTGAAATTAACTGGGGTGATACAATTGCAGATCCTTCGTTGTCACTTCTACACTGTCCACAGTCATCCTCAGGAAGAACAGATTCTATCTTAGGATCTCTCTTTCTTTGCTCATCTAGAAGTAACTCTCCATCCTCTCTTTTTTGTTTTGAGGTTGCAGCAGTTCAACCACGTGCTCAGCCTTGACTCCCAGTTCTAGATTAGTTCGCATTTCTACCCCACCGGAATCACTTCCTGCGCAACAGTCTTAAGCCCTCCAAACTTATATCCCAGAGGCTTGGAAATAACTTCTCCAGGCTCCACTTAGTGTTGCCATATTGTCCTTCTTTCCTGAACCAAAAATGTTTTTACTAAGCATGGCGGTTGGCTCCTTCCCAATCCTCAATTTATTTGGCCTAAATATATTAGACATATCACTGCAGGCTCGTGGGAATGTAGTACTTAAAGAATATGGATTGGAAGTCAAAAATCCCTTCTTGACCTACAGGCTGCCAAACATATGCTGTGTTAGCAGGCATGAAGACAGCAATGGTTTCATCGTACTTCTCCCTAAGAACTATTAGGTGGGCAGATACATTGCCAATGGGCTTTGATACTTTGAAAGCCATCTTCCTTGCTAAACTGAAGATCTCAACAGTGAGATGAAGATATTCAGTCACCACATTGCAAACAGATGTGCTATCATCTGGGCTCTGATGTTCCACTTAGAACACACAAGCAGGGAAGATGTAGCATGCTTTTTTTTTTTTAAAAATAATGACAGATATTTTCAGAATGGCAAATGACTTAAAGTTGACCTAAAGTTGCCAGCCTCAACCAAGAGTGCTAACCTGACCTTAGAAGCTTCAAAGTCAGGCGTTAACTGCTTCTCCATCTTTTTTTTTTTCCATTATAGAGTAGTAGCGTCCACATTGAAAACCTACTGTTTGGTCCACCCCATTTACCTCAGCTAGAACTTTTGGAATAGCTCGCTGCTGACACCCTACTGACACTTGCTTCACCTTGAATTTGCATGTTAAAAGACATCTTACAGCCTTAAATCTCAAGAAAGCCACCTGGGTTACCTTTACATTTTTCTTCCAATGTTTTCTTACCTTTCTCTCAGCCTTTGTAGACAGAAATAAAGAATTCAGACTCTCCTCCTAGTTAGATCCATGGCTTAGGAGAACGCAGTGGGTGGCCGGACCTGCAGGAATGAGACTGCTCAGCTTTCTTGTCACCTGTGTGTTCAGCAGAGTGACGCTTCTTAATTCCCTTCAGGGGCTTATCCTTTGCATTTACAACTTGGCATGCTTGACACGAGAGTGTCTTTGGCAGTCTCGGGTCTCTGCATCCCTCCTCTCTAAACTTGGTTATTTCTACCTTTGACTGAAAGTGAGAGCTGTGAACTCTTCTTATATTTGGTCACTTAAACTCTACTCTGTAGTCATTGATGAGTCTGATGTCATTGATGAGTCTGAAGTCATTGATGAGTCTGGTTCTGCCTCCAGGAATAGGAATACTAAAGAAAGAGGACAAGCCTGAGGATGGATTCATCAACAGATCACGTAGAACACATAGAACACTATACACTAACATCACTGTCTTCCCTGGGGGTGGTTCGTGGTGCCTCTTAACAGTTAGAATATTAACATCAAACATTAATATTGCTGATATCCTTGTTCTCTTAAAAGGTGAGTTGGTTGCTTCAGTGACAAATTTGCTGACCACATAACACTATGGAAAAATAAAAATTAAAAAGTTTGAAATACCAAGAAAGAAAGAGAGAACTGAGCTGCCAAAAACCTTCAATTTATTTATCTTTTTTTAAAAAATCTGTGAAGCACAATAAACATATATAATAAAGCATGCCTGGACTCATCTTGTTTCTGTACTCCTACTACATTTTACATTTGCTTATTGTGGTTTTTTTTTTATTTTTTTTTTTATGAGAATGGCCCCCATAGACTTGCTTGTATGTTAGAATGTTTGATGCCTAGTTAGTGGAATGGTTCCAAAAGAATTAGGAAGCATGGCTGTAGATCAGGATGGAAAGCTCAGCTACTGCTCCAATGTCATGTATGATGCATCTTGCCATTGTGACCATGCACTAACCCCCTAAAACTGTCAGCAAGCCTCAAATTAAGCTTTTTCTTTTATAAGCATTTCCTTGTTCATGGTGTCTCGTCACAGCACCCGAACATTAACTAAGATGCTTATATTACAAAATTTCCAGTTTTGCTCTGCTCAGTTGTTGATATCCTTGTTCTCTTAAAAGGTGAGTTGGTTACTTCAGTGACAAATTTGCTTAGCTTCTGCATTAAATAAAACCCAGAATTATAACTAAGATTTTTCTCCAACCCAGTTAAGTGTTGAAATACGCAGTTATTTGCTGTGCTGTTCATTTCTGTTGTAGATGGTAAAATACTTGAGTTCTTGTTCTTGGTCGTGTGTGTGTGTGTGTGTGTGTGTGTGTGTGTGTGTGTGTGTGTGTGTTAAAGATCCCTGCAAAATACTTGGTGATAAATAATGGTCAGTTAAATAATAATGAATGAACACGTTAAACATATATAAAACAACAAGATCTCAAAATGGTCTACCAAGCCTTCCCCCCTCCCGAGTTTATATTTAAAAAAAATTCCTTCTAAGTTTTTAGGAGAAGATCATAAAGGCACATGTTTTCCCCTAAACATCAAAGAGTTCATGTAAAAAGGACATCAGAATATTTATGTGCTAATGAGAATCATGTGGACTTCATTTCCTCAGAATTAAAGTAGTTCTTTTTTGTTTTCACATGAAGGAAAGTAACCATAAGTGAGCCCTGGATGCTAGCATAGCAGAACCATTGTACAGTGAGGATGTTTATGATGAAGAAAGTGCTGATTAGTCGGCAAGCAGAGACCTTGACTCGACTCAGTCTCTTTTTTTTTTTACCCCTTGACTCTAAAATATCAAACCCAGGCCCATGATGATATTTCTTGGGGTGGTAGAGAGGGGGAGATACAGGAATTCCCCTTGTTATAAAAAGACAAAAGTTCCCATTGTGGTTTCAGCTAGACTGAAATTGCTTTTGCAAAGTCTCTAGGTAGGGGTAGAGGTGAGCTACTTGGAGAATTACCTGGTACACGTAGAGACACCAGGAAATCCCATTCACTTTCTCTGAGAAAATCTGGGTCAAGATTAGACCAGGAGCAAACCTTTTGGTGACCCAGACATTTCCCTCTACATGGCAGGGGCATTTACCTAAAACTGTCCCCTGAATCTCTTCCTTTCTTCCTTTCTTTATAGCATACCTGGCACAGGTTAAGCTTGGAGTGCTAAATAGTATTTCAATAAATGGACTTCAACTTATGAATGACATTTTGTGGATAAATACCCTGCCTCTTCCCCCTGATAAGGCAATTGTGGCTGTATTCTAACTGCTCTCCCAGGTTTGGTTTTGTTGCTTGGTTTTGTTTCTTGGGCCCCAATTACTAAATTATTTTTGTATTTTAAAAATAATATGTTGTCTTATGTATAGAAATATAATAAATAATATTATATAATACTATATTAAATATATAATACAGTATAAACAATAAAGTATACATTAAATAATACTATAATAAAATGATTTGGTGTTTTGAAAAAATACTAATACACCATTCATTGTCTTATTTGAAATCCTTATTGGCATTTCCTCACCAAGAAAAGCTGCTTGCCCTTTGGTACATCATATTCTACTTCTGTCAGGGTGTATTCATGACAATTGTGGAGACTCTTCCTGTCTGATAGAAGAAAGGCTCTCTATAAAAATGGTCTCAGAGAACCAGACCCTTTGAAGATAGAGGGAACAGGTGCTATGTTAAAGCAATCATCTCAAAATCAGAGGTGAATTGTATTATCTTTATTTCACTCACCATTATGCATCCCTTTATTAAGTTTTCTCATATATATTCATCTCTAGACTCACACTAGAGATAACTAAGACAAGGATTTGTGCCCACTCTGAATTACAGTATAAGGGAGGGGGAAATGACCCTTCCTGAGGCAATTTTGAGCATGGCCTTGGGGAATCAGAAACTCCCCAAGAAGGATGTGTTATAACAGCTTACCATACCACCCTTCCTTGTGACAAGTCACTTCCTTACTTGTAGCCTGGGAATATTTAAGTATTAAATGAGTCATGATATTTGTACAGAATGTTCCCTTAATTTAATTGTGCCCTAATTTAAAATGTAGCAGACACATCAGTCCAGGGCAAGGACAATGACTCCTTCACTTTGGTCCTTCCACTCTGCAGTTTTGGCATGCCCATAACTGTTCCCACCCACAACATACTCAGTCCTTTAAAGTATAGAACTCAGGCTTCAAACTAATGCAAATTCAAACTGTGTTTTAGCATTATTATTTCAGTGGCAAACATTTATCTGGCTTTTAGTATTTCCAGATATAATATTATTTCCCAACATAAAAACAATATCTTAGAAGAAACATTTTAACAAAATGTTTATTTCAAACTGTCACATTGTTTTGTGTTAATGCATTGAGCTTTCTGCTCAGTGTCTCAAACAACTGAAATCAGTCTCATCAGACTGTGTTCTGTTTTGGAACTCAGGGTCCTCGTCCAAGTACTCTGTTGGCAGAATTCATTTCCTGGGGCTATAGAATTCAGGTCCTACTTTCTTGCTGGGTATGAGCTCATGGCTACTCTTTGGACAGATTATCTTAATGAGTTTGGTTTAATTGTATAGGTCCTTTAAATCTATGTCCAGAGGTCAGATGCAGGAACGGAATTCAGGACATTCACTTTGATGTTAGGTAAGGTAAGCTCAACAGGAGAGAAGAAGTATTGGGCAGCCTCATAGAAATCTGCCCACCATGCATGCAAACCAATTGTAGCATAATTCTGACAGATAGGTGAAGGATTAAAGACAGTATTGTATACTGAATAGTGATGCTAGGAGTTGAGCTACCTTTGTGACTTGCACCTTACCCTGTCCATTTCTCCTGTCACATGTAGTCATTTGGCATTTAAAATATGGTTGATCCAACTTGAGAAGGGATAGAAAATGTACTTTACATGTAGAAAGTTAAATAATTTTTTAAAGGATATGATCATCCATTTTTATATTCATTAATTTTATACTTTGTTAGTTTCTTGACTATATAAGGTTAAGTACATATTATTTTAATCCATTTCATCTGTTCTCTTTTCTACTGTTTTTAATGTATAGACTAGGAAAATTGAACTTCTACATCACATGCAATATATGTTTCTTTTTTTTATAGAAACAGGCATCCAGAAATATAGATCCTAGATCTACACCCTAGCACAGTATCAGTGACAATGCTTAATGTTGTAGTTTATGTAGGGTCTCACAGACTCATACAGGATACATGCATTTTATGAGTAAAGAAATAAAAGTGTGGCCTGGGGGTCGTAGCTTAGTAGTAGATGGATTTCCTAGTATGTGCAACATTCTGGGTTCAATCCTTGGCTAAAAGAGGAGAGGGCAAAGAAGCACACAGGAAAGGAAAGGAAAAACAGTGGAGAGAAGAAAAAAAGGAAGTGAGAGAAGAGATATAATGGTGCAGAGGACACGAGAGCGGTGTGCAGGGAATGAGAGGAGAAAGGGGGAGAGAAAGGAGTGAGGAGGGAATTAGAGGGGTATGTAGGAGAATGAAGTGATTAGGAGGGAAGTGAGAGGGATAAAGAGGGGACTGAGAGATGTAAGGAGAAAGGGAGACTGAAGAGGTGAGAGGGGAAGGTGTATAGACGAGAGAAGGGGAGAGGAAGGGAGGGGAGAGGAG
>CABHPQ010159535.1:1909-61979 GCA_902168405.1 Peromyscus aztecus
TCCCTCCCCCCCTCTCAAATTCTGTCGCTTTGAAATGCAGTTATAGCCTAGTTGTTGGAAAATAAATCTGAAACACTTAGTATGAACTTGGTTGCATTTGGGGTGCTTTACAGTTGTTTATTTGATGTAAATTTAGATGGGTTGTTTCTCCAGAGCCAGCTTTAAGCCTGTCTTGACCAGTCTAACAAATGTAGGTAGTTTGCATCTTTTAGGGTTCCCATGTGCATATATTTCAGTAGTAATGATTTAGTTGAATCCTACCCATCTCATAGCAGCCTATGCAGATTTGAGTTTACCTCAGTATGCTATTAGCTGCATGGAGTTCTAACTGAGCAGTGCAGAAGTCAGGATGTGCTTAGCAGCTGTGCTTCATGCTCTGTGCCAATCGTGAGCTTCTTTTCCGTTCTGCCAGTGGTTGCTGTCTGTACAACTGTTATTTAATTCACTTACAGCAAAGCATGTGGTCTATTATCTCCCTGTCACCCATATGATATTTTACAAAAGTGATCACCCAAATAACTGGCCAGCAAAGACGAAAGTGCAGCAAAGAAGTGAGCAGTGACCGTTCTGGAAGTAAATTTGGATCAGTCGTAAATGGAATTGTAGAAGGCCTCGCTGGTAACAGGAGTATTGATACCATTGCTGTTCTGGGGACAGAGTGCATCAGAGGAACCTGGTGATGGAAAGTTACCCACATCTCTGAGGAAAGTGGCTATGATGAGCAGGAAGATTGTGCCAGGAAAGTGATGGTGAAAACTTCACATTCAAGGCTGTTTATTGTAAATAGATATTTCACAACATTGAACGATCAGAAAGGTTTCTATTTAATGTTAACAAAACAGGCAATCACTGTTCAGACTAATTTTAGGCAATAAAATAAAACTCCAGTTCTTAATACATAAACTTTACTTTTCTTGTCCATTTATAGCTACAAATTTTTAGTATTTTGATGGATATTTAAAGAGTTGTATAGGAATCCTCATTCCCCTTGGTTATTAGCATTTCTTTGGTTGTGTGGCCTCACACTGTTGTGCAGATAGGCCCAGCCCTTAGCTGGGAACAGGGCCTATGACACAAAATTGCTCCATGCAACAGAGTAGTTGAATGTTAGGCTGTTTTGAAAATAACCTAGATACCTAAAATACAGTTCTTTTTCTTCCAATTAGAGATGAACTCAAACGCTCATTATACTATCTTTTTTTCACTTTTTAATCTATGCATTCTTGATGAAAATCTGTTCTTGGGGAAAAATTCTTTCCTCTTTTTACATGTAAAGCATGAGTACAGTCCGTAAGTGACTGCACATTTGTCATGGTAGCTGTTCCATTACTGTGAAGAGATACCATGACCAAGACAACTCCTATAAGAGAAAGCAGTTTCAGAGGCTTAGCCCATTATCATCATGGCAGAGTGTGGTGGTATGCAGACAGATGTTGGAACAGCATCTCAGACCTTTGCATCCTTATCCACAGGCAGAGAAAGAGATAGACTGGGCCTGGCCTGGGCTTTTGAAACCGCAAAGCTCGTCCCCAGTGACACACTTACCTCCAACAAGACCACACCTCCTAATCCTTAGCAAATAGTGCCACTCCCTGGTGATTAAGCATTCAAAGGGGCTATGGGGGCCATTTTTTATTCAGAACATCACAGCATTATTTCTGTGCTGTTAGAACTGATACCCATACAGTGAGGATTGAGAGTTCTAAAAATGTCCCTTCAGGGGGTAATGAAAAAAATGGAGAAACTAGAACTTGTGGGATAGAAATAAAGTTTCTGGATATTGACTAAATCTCGGGGAGAAATCTGTATGGGTGCTTGTGGGGCAAGGGGAGTGTCTCCAGACTTCTTAATAGCTAAAGCCTTTTGTAAGCTCCTGTCACTTAGGACATAGCCACTAAACCAAGGGTCTGTTGTTTCTGAATACAGTATCTCAATCAAACTTAATAGTTTGGAATAGCAGCTTTGAAGCTAAATTTATGTAGTCAGTTTGCGGTGACCGTTAGAATACTGTTTTTGTTCATTTTGTTATCTCTACACTCACTGGTTTTCCTTTGATAAAATTTGATTAAATGTACTTTGAAGTTAAAATTTTTACTTGGCCCAGGTTCCAGAAGCCGATCAGCTCTTGGATCTGAATTTCAGTTGAGCAGTATCAATAAGGTTTTTAACTACATTTTAACGTTAAAAGGCAGAATTGTTTATTTTTTCTGGATTAAGGAAATAATTTTGTAGGGATATAGGGAAACTCCAGTTTTATCTGAATCCTTAAGATCATTTGGTTTTAGTGATTTTTTTTTTTCTTGTTCCTCTTTTGGCTCCTAAATGTGAGTTAGGACTGTACATTGCTTACACTCTTCAGAGAGAATCTGGTGTGTGTTTTGTTTCCCTTGCAGCACGACCTTACTACATAGCACAGGCTGGCCTTGGAGCTCTGCAGTCTTATTACCTCAGCCCTCCTGGGGTGACATGCATGTGTCACCCACATAGCATGCGAAGTTGTGGTAGGCGTTTATTTTTGCTCACAGGGGGAGTCTATTTCTGACGGAGAAAAGACTTTATATAAAATGGCTATATTTCAGCATTCCTGAACACATCTTTTTGTAAACAGTAATAACTTTTTCCAAGGGGAAACTTCTTGAACAGTTTTGCTGTTTGTTCTTTGTCCATTTGGGGACCAAACAATGAGCATATTTCAGTGTTTATAGGCAAATGTATACCTGCTCTTGAGTAAATTAATAAAGACTGTATTTTAGAAATAACACGGGCTTGCTGTTCATTATTTTTAAGTATGTGTGTGAGCAGTGTGCATGTGTATGTGTGCTCATGGAAGTTCGGGCCCAACATTGACTTGGATGTCTCCTCAGTCACTTGCCACATTATTAACTGAGGCTGGGTGACTCACTGGCCCTGGAGCTTGCTGATTGGACTGTTCTAGCTAGTCATCTTACACAGGGGCGTCACCCTGAGCTCTGTGATTACAGGTGGGCCACTGCACCCACAAACTTGTAGTGGGTGCTGGGGATCCTGACCCATCCTCACTTGAGCTCAAGCACTTTATCCACTGAGCCATCTTGCCACTGAAAAGAATCCCTTTCTGTTGTTGGTGTAGATTTTTGCTGGTTGGTTGTTTAACAAGAGCATTTGAGTCTTTGGGAAAGTGTTACTGCCCAGAAATCCATATTCCTGTCTTTCTGCTCACACTCCTCTTACCTCCAAAAAGGTAATTAAAAGTTGGTTGACAGTGCAGAACAAGGGAGTGTGTCCCAGCTGGACTGACCTTCCATGTTAAACTTCCCACTAAATCATGGTCACCCTGTGAAAAAGCTTACAGTGCTTATTGAAAACTTGTGACACCTTAGTTTTTGCTGACATCTGCTGGTATCTCTTTGAAAATAAGCATCATAGACCCAAGAACTTATGAACCCAGGAGCCAAATGACCCTTTAGCTTTGTAAGTTAATTGTATTAAGTGTTGTCAAAGGTGGAAAGCAAACTAGTTTTTAGAAATTAAAGAACATATTTAGCGTGTGAGTGCCATGGTATGGGGGGAGTCAGAGGACACCTGGATTCATGTCTCTCCTTCCACCTTTCCATGGCTCCTGGGGATCCAACTCGGTTCACCAGGCCTTTGCCAGATGACTCATCCTTTGCCCCTTGGTTTTCTGGTTGGTAATGTTGCAGAAATCTTTCTGGAATAAGCACTCTGATACCAATGGGAGGGGAAGAGGGCCGATGTCACCGGTGGCTAGAAGCCAGGATTGCTCCTCAAAGGCCTTGGGGTTGTTGGTCCGGTTCTAATTCCTCCAAAACCACAGCTAGAGCAGGCAGGCAAGCGAGATGAAGTGTAGTAGCAGTCGGCAGGTGGTTAAGGGCGACAGCCTTGGGTTCAGCTATTCCTCCAGGTGGTTCTGTTTTAGGTAGCAAGTGAAGTCATGCTTGGCAAATAGGCAGTAGAAACAATGCTCTACATTACTAAGTAGATCAGTAAATCAGCGGCTAATAATTGGTCTTTGCTGCCATATTCTACTTCGGTGAGTGTTCCTAACATTTACATTGAGCTATCTAGTTGAGTGGATTATATAACACACACCGGGCTGAATCTGTTTCTCTGGAGAACAGTAACTGATAGAGTAACCCAATTAACTTCTGTCCCAAAATAGTTCCCAGAAAGACCCTGCCTTTAAGTCTAAGAAAAATCCATCACTAGATTTTCTCTTACACGACTACGTAGGGAGAGCAGCCTAGAGTAAGCATTGGAGGAACCAGAACTGTTAGGCACATGGGCCTGCTTGCTTCTACTGAAGGAGAATGACACCTGGTCACCTGGAATGCTGCAGTGAGCGGTCAGACAACCATCTGGTCTGACCTCCATCTGAATTTCCCACAAATCCTGGCTGTGTTTCTCAGTAAACAACTTCTTCATGAAAGAAGCCCCATGCACTCTGCATCCTCCATCAACAGAATCCATCCTTAATACAAATCCTTCTCCTAGGCCCTAGACCTGAGCAGTTTCCCCATCAATAGAGCTCATTCTTAGGATAAAGGCCTCAGGTACTGTGCTATAGAGGGTATTTGGCAAGGGAATTTCCATGGAGCCACCCTTGAAGCTTTGTTATAATAATTGTCACATGGCAACTCTCTTCCCCCCAACCTCCACCCCCCAGTTCCCCCACCCCCGCAAAATTTTACTGTGTAAGAAAATAAAGCCACGGGATCAGACTCTAGAGCAGTGGTTCTCAGCCTTCTTGACTCGGCAACCTTTCTGTACAGTTCCTCATGTTGTGGTGACCTCTAGCCAGAAAATTATTTTGTTGCTACTTCACAACTGTAATTCTGCTACTGTTGTGAATTGTAATTATCTGCTATCCAGGATATCTAATGTGACCCCTAAATGGGTCACGACCCACAGGTTGAGAATCACTGCCTTAGACGTTTTGATCCAGTCTGATTGACCAAGTGTGGCTGTTTTCATTCTCACCTCTTTGAGATTTGTTTATACCTAAGGGCTGTTATACCTGCAAGGACACCCCCCCCACACACACACACACACACACAAACAACTATATCTTGCTTTATGAAGTAGAGACATTTTGACTCCAATCTCTTACATTGAAAAAGGGTTGCTGGGCAGGAAGTCAGGGACCAGGTATTTCAATCTGGTTCCTTATATCACACCCTCTTTATTTTGCATACTATGGAGAAAATGTCTTTAACTCCTACCCGACCAGAAAAGTAGGCTTGACCCATGTACCCTGCTTAAAAATCATTTCCAGCTACAAAAAAACCCATCGGAACGTGCAGTTTCCTACAATTCCCACTAGGTGGGGCTAGAACCATGGTTCAATGCCTAAGAACACTGGTTACTTTGGGACCTGGGTTGTGTTTCCAGCACCCACATGGCAGCTTACAACTGTCTGTAACTCAGGTTTCAGGGGTCGGAAAAAGAGCATCAGATCCCTCAGGAACTGGAGTTACAGGTAGTGAGCTGCCAGGTGGGTGCTAGAAACCGAACCCCAGTGCCCTGGAAGAGCAGCAAATGATCTTAACCACTGATCCATCTCTCCAGCCCACCCCCATCCCCCCTTTTTTTTCTTTTTAACATGGGTTCTAGGAATTGAATGCGGGTCTCCCCGGCCCCTTTTTTTGTTTATTTTGAGCATATCAGCTGAAGGTCAGTGGTCGTTTCCAGGCCCAGTGTCGATGCCTCCCCAGGTTAGCACTCCTCCTCTGTCCTTGAGAAGCCATGGCTCCATTCTCAGCCCACAAGATTCAGATGGGTTCACTGGATGCACTGCAAGGCCTGGCCTCGGAGAGTTTAACGTCGCCACCACCACCACCGCCACCACCACCACCACCACCCCTTGAAGCCATCGTGAACTTTCTAAATCTGAACGCGTGACTAGCCAGATCACTCAGCCAATGACTTAGCAATCTCTTGGCTGAGTCCAGAGTTAAGACAGGTGCTCTTTTTCCGGGTGGGTCTCGCACTGGCTAAAACTCAGTTCTATGTCTGATGAGCAGAAATGTTTTAACAGCTCAGGCTGCATAATTAACCCCTCAGGCCATTCAAACTGTATCATTTACTCCAGTTCGTGAGTTACAACACAGTGCTAGAGAATTACATCTAAGCATCAACAGCTCCCGTTTGTTGTGGTATTGTGTTCCCCAAAATATTGTGCACGCTAATAAACTTATCTGGGGTCACAGAAGAGAACAGCCACAATATTAAACCTAGAGGATAGGCAGTGGTAGCACACGCCTTTAATCCTAGCTTTCCAGAGGCAGAAATCCCTCTGGATCTCTGTGAGTTCAAGGCCACATTGGAAACAGCCAGGCATGGTGACACACGCCTTTAATCCCAGAAAGTGAGCCTTTAATCCCAGGAAGTGATGGCAGAAAGCAAAAAGGTATATAAGGTGTGAGGACCAGAAACTAGAAGCTTTTGGCTGGTTAAGCATTCAGGCTTTCGAGCAGCAGTTCAGCTGAGATTCATTCTGGATGAGGACTCAGAGGCTTCCAGTCTGAGGAAACAGGATCAGCTGAGGAACTGGCGAGGTGAGGTAGCTGTGGCTTGTTCTGTCTCTCTGATCTTCCAGCGTTCAACCCAATACCTGGCCTCAGGTTTGATTTTATTAATAAGAACTTCTAAGATTCATGCTACACCCGTTCTTCGCTCTGTCCTTGCCGTGTCTCCTTGAAATACAGACGAGAGCAGTGGACACAGACCACGATAGACAGAGGTTGAGTGTCTGGATCCAGTTGTCTGACGTAAAACCTGTCATTGTTGTGTGGCTCGTTCATTGTCCCCTCTTGTCCATTCCACGTTTTGAAGAATACAAGGTACTAACAAATGGAAAGTCAATTCTGAGAATTTCAGCCGAGCTCCAGTGTGGAGTGGCCTGTTTAGAACCCACACCCTTGGGAGCGGTCATATATTTTAAGAACCGGGAAGCAAGCAGCTGTGACCCACACCCAAGCCTTCAGTCCTCCCCTGAATCTTAGCCAAATCTCTAGTTGATGTGAATCTTACTTGGATGTAGCATGGCCTGGAGTCATTTGCCCTGAATGACTAAAATGCTACAGCAATATCCAGACACCTGCAGTAAAGCTATCCATTTTCAGTATTTTTGTTGGCCTTGCTTCTAAAGCACTGGGCATACTTGACATTGTTTGAATGCATTCTCTACGTAACCCTGTGCTTCCCAGCTAAAGCTCGGTCTGAAGCCAAATGCACAGGAATGCTTAATGGCTCAGTCTGAATTCATTAACTTCTCAGGGAATTAGATGTCTATCATTGACTCAAGTTCGTGATTTGTAATCCAAGGCAACAAAATTAATCTCAGTACCATCAGCTCACACTCTTCTCGCCTCTGTCCCTGCGGGTGCTTAGGTCTGTGATATTGACAAAGGGGATGTGAAGATGTGGGTGCCACCAAACAAAAGGAACCCTGCGAAGTACAGTGTTTTAGATGTCATTTCCGGTAACAACGGTGCCCAGGTGTCAATGTATAGTTGACGATGTCTTAGAAAGCAGGCCATGCTTAACATGGTAGAGATGTTTATATATTTTAAACCCCTTTTCCTGTTTCGAAATTAAATCATCACCGTAAAAAACACAATTCTAGTCTCAAAGGGAGTAAGAGATGGTTTATTCTAGAGCCAAGAATGATCATGACCCAGGAACTCAGATTACCTCAAATACCAGGTTCAAATGTAACAGTTTTCATGAAGTTTTTACAGGTACAAAGACAATCATAAATCAAGCTGCTTTTCAAGTACATTGGTAGAAACATCAGTCAGTTACAGCGAGGTAGGGGAGTCTCTCATTGCTGCCCAATGACATATTCCTAGCCTCTAGGTTGGGTTGATGGTAGTGAGGGACCTGTTTGTACATTCCAGCAGGACTTACCTCATATTTACAAGGATGTTAGGTCACACACGCATAGGTAGGCAATCAATCACTAAGGGGCTAAGAGAGCCCAAGACGGTTGGACTCTGGTCCAGCAGCATTCCAGCCTTCTCCACCCCCAGGCAGTCCCTGAAGCTCTGGTCAGTCAGTCTGCCTTGTGGAATATTTAAGGTGAGCAAGGATCTTCAGGAACTTCAGTTAACAGGGTAGGTTACCTTCAGCACGAATTTCACAGCTTGATGTATTTCTGCAGTTTCTGTTCCAAAATACCTTTGCAGAGTCACACTGATTTCCTTCAAAACAAAAACAAAACCAAAACGTGTTGCTTTAAAATTTGGATGAACTTAAAGAATCTTCCATTTGTTATAACTTTGCAATCATGTAAAACTTAGGGAAAAATGAAGGGGAGTTGAGAAAAACAGTGTCTTAGCCTATGCAGGCTACTATAACAAAGTGTCCTGGACCAAGAAGCATAAAAACAGGATAATAAGTTCATTTCCCAAAGTTCTGGAGTCTGGTGAAGCCAAGACTAAGGTGCTGGCGGGGTCCGTGAAAACACTCCCCTGAGGCATGCGTAGCTAGCTTGATTTTTGCTATAGTATTGAAGAATAGAAGGGGTGGGAATCCCTAGAAAGACATTTGAAAAGGTCACTAATCCCATGGGAGAGGGCCCCACCTTCTGATGCCATCACAGGAGATGAGGCTTCACCACGTGAGTTGGGGGTGGGGGGGCATAAGCGTTCCACCCATGGTGCTTCAAGATTTGATTAGTTTTGGCAGACCCAATAGCGAAGTACCGTTCCATATAGAGCATCTATTTTAGCCATATACCACCTTTAATAAATCTTCTCTTAATTTACTCGGATTGCTATAGGAAAATACCGTAGGCTGAGCTGCTTGTAAAGAACTGAAATTATTTCTCACTGCTCTGGAGACTGGGATGTCCAAGATCAAGATGCCAGCAGATGCTGGGTCTAAAGGAGGACCACTTTCCTGTGTCAGTTATTTTCTTCTTACTGCATATAAGAGTGGAGGTGAGGGGCCCCTCTGTGGCCTCGTGTACAAAGAGACGACTCCATTCATGAGTGACTGGCTTCAGGGCCTTGTCACCTCCTAACTGTGGAGGTGAGGGTTTCCTCAGGTATGTCCGAGGAAGGCACAGAGACATAAACCGCAACAGCAGACTCTCTCCCTCATTCCCCCACCCGCCTACTTGGTGCCTACTTTCATAGTGGCCAGTTTCCAGATGAGCAAACCGAGGCTTATAGAATTTAGAAAGGGCCGCAGAGTCGATAAAAGTGCTTGCTATGTGAACATGAGGACCTGAATTTGAAACCCGGAACCCACGTTTAAAAAAAAAAAAAAAAAGCCCAGTGTCATATTGCCCTCCAGCCTGTTTGGTGAGTTCCAAGCCAAGTGAGAGACCATGTGTGAAAAACCAAAATGGATGGCATCTGAGGAACGAGAGCTGAGGTTGGTCTCTGGCCCCATGTTCACTTTCACACACACACACACACACACACACACACACACACACACACACACACACGGGGGGCGGGGACTAGATCACTCGCCAATGGCTACCTGACTTACAATAGAAAGAAAAAGCAATCGAATAAGGTTTACTTTACTCCAGAGCACATTGCTCAGAAGCACAGGCTGTGTCCTTTCTTCATTTTGCTCCTCTACGTGTGAAGTTTCTTTGTGTTTGTTGGAGCTATTTCATCCTGATGACTTAGGTATTCCCACGATAGGATTACTTCCGAGTGCCCTGTAGTTAACACGGTGCTTATTCCATCCTCTTCATTCAGCCACGACCACGAAAGTAAATGGAAAGTCATCAGCTTCTCTGCTGCTATTCCAAGGAGTCACGCTGGAGGATGCATGATAGCAGTTATTCACGGGACAGCTAATAGAATTTACTTTTGTTCTGCTTTGAATCTATCACCGTTGCAGAATGCCAATCTGGCCAGTAGAGGGCGACGTTTCGCTACAAACCTACACTGCTTTGGCAAAGTAGAGATTTAGATGATTTGTTTCTTACTGTGAATTGGAGTGTCATTTCCTTGAAATGCTTCAGAGGAAAAGGTGTTCCTTCTAAATATTATGTAGAAAAGGAGACGAGGCCTCTTTCTCACCTACATCATTTCTACATGCATTGTTCTTTCAACTGGAAAAGCCAAATATTCAATTGATGCCAGAACCAAGCCATTGTTAAATGTTGACCATCTAGACCAGCAGTTCTCATCCTGTGGGTCTCGACCCCTTTGGCAACCCTCTATCTGCAAAGGTATTTACATTACAATTCATAACAGTAGCAAAATTACAGTTATGAAGCAGCAATGAAACTAATTTTATGCTTGGGGGGGTGGGGTCACCACACCGTGAGGACTGTATTAAAAGGGTTGCGACATTAGGAAGGTTGAGAACCACTGCTCTAGAGGGCAAAGCCTCGGCATCAGATGAGCCAGATTTTGAATACTGCATCTACAACTCTGGCTTTGACTTCAGACAAGTTGCTTGGTTTCCAGAGGTCTCAAACTACTCTGCTGGCAAATGTAACTAGCAACAACTTCACTGCAGACAGTGCATGGGGAAACTGTGTCCCATTAGGGAGCAAAAGCAGATACCTAACTGCGAATTCTTGTTAGGTAAAAATAGAATTGCCAGGTAAACTACAGGACACGCAGTTAAATGTGAATTTCAGCTAAATAACCAAGAATTTCTTAGTATGTCTCAAGCAATATTTAGATTCACATACAATAACAAAAAGGTATGTTTATCTGAAATGCAAAGTTAAGTGGATGTCGTGTTTTCTAAATTGACAACCGTATGCAGAGACTTAGGCACAAAGGGGGAAAATCATCTAACTTCTTTTAAACCTAGAGACTTCACTCCGAGCATTTTAGAATGCCATTAGTTGAGGATTTGGTGTTCCTATTATCTAGGAAAATTAATATAAGCGATATTCTAAAGTTTTGAATATGCAGCCATCCTAGGCAAAGTTAAATAAAATTGCCCTTTAAAGCGAGTCTTGGTCATTGTCACTGCCCAGTACAGTATACATAATGGTGGCCATGTACTTATGTATTTAATACATTTTGTTTAGTGAAAACTTTCTACAGTGCTAAACTAAGTCAGATTTAGGAGAGAGGAAAAAAGAATGACCCCAGAGATGAAACTAGACAGACACGCTCCTATACTTCCACTCTCTGTCCTTTCTCCCTAACCCTCCTAAAAAGAAGCCGAGCCCCCTCCTTTGAGTAGGAAAAGTGGGTTTGACCACACGTGAATGAGGTTTGAGGAAACAAAGAAAATAAAAGGAAGTGTCTTCGGCGCTCCTTTTGTTTCCCCAGCGGGTGGGAAGTCTGCGGCTGTAGCTAGCTGCAGCCTCGGAAGGGTTGCGTCCCCGGGCCTGGGCCCCCAGCAGGGGTGCTCGGCAGAAGGGGGAGCGGGTGCACCTGTGCGGCCAAGGCGCGTCTCTTAGAAGTGGGGTGCAGCGTAGGTATGCCTGCTTCCTGCTTTGTGCTGCCCTGCTGCCTGAAAGGCAGAGGAGACCCAGCTGTGTAGGGCAGCCAGTCCTCTCCGAAGGCGGACAGCCGCCCTCCACCTCTCACTTCCCTGGCTTTTACCTTCCTTCTGACACCCAAAAGGCCAGGCCCAGCTGACAAGGCCCGAGGAACCAGATGCTATTTATCAGATTTGTTGGGTACCCTCAAGAATTGTGTGAGAAACATTTTCGGCAAGGCGCAAAATATGAACAAATGAATAAGTCTAGAGTTTACCTTAAGAGAGTAAAAACACACATTTCCGATAATAACTATGTGTGAAATAGTCATCTGCCTCTTTGCAAACAATCTCCATGATCTAGTTCCGTTGGGTTCCCTCCTTTGTCTGCAGTATTTGCCACACTCTTGCTGTAGTGGGGCTTGGTAAATATCTGTTGAGTTGAGGGGATGAAGTTGGGCAGTATGCATAGACACCCCCGGGCTTTTGCACACCCATGTGCCCAGACTTAGACAGGAATATGCAGGTGCTATCCACGCCAGCTTGTTTCCTCTGCCTGAATTCTCTACCTCCAGTCACTCGTTTGCCATGTGCTGGTAGAGGTGCTGCCCTGTGTGACACTTGGATAGCATGTCCTTGGAAATAATGACATGGGATGATGTCCCAGGGCCAATGTTAAACAGCATCCACACTCCAAAGATCCGCTGGTTTAGGAACCGGGTTACTTAGCTGTTAAAGCTGAAGATGTCTCCGTAATTCCCTGGGTTTCTGTGTTATCGAAAGAGAAACTGGCATCTACTTTCCCCAAATTTCTAGATACAGGTGAGTGTATTCCTAGCAGGGGTCCAAGGGCAGCGACAGTCTCTGAAAGAGAGGAACCTGAAGAGGCTCCCTCTAAGAAACTATCACGATTACGCCTTGAGAAGTTAAATGCAGTGTCTGCCTGTCTCGGCTCGCTCGGTCTTGAAGGAAAACAGGTGCCGCCGATTCTCTGTGTGATTGACAAGCGCACTGGGTTTCCGGGGGAAGGCTCACCAGCTGGAGGACTTGGGAGGCATGATGGACACCTTCCGCGTGGGCAGCTGGAGGGTGTGCTGGAGATTCTGCTCTCCGTAGCGGTCTGCATGTGGGGAGGGGACAGAAGGAGTGGGAGGCTCTCAGAGACAGGAGTTAAACTCTGAGTGGGGTCCTGATCCTGTCACTCAATGGGCAGGCGACCCACAGCAAAGGGCAAGCAGTCAGTCAGTCTGAGTTTGTCATCTGCAAGACGACAAGAGTCATGCCTGACTTTCCGAAGGTTGTGGAAGGATCCCGGGAGGCAGGGAACATTATCTGGTTATGGCCTCCACCACGCAAGGGTTCGACTGAGTAGCAGTAATGGCCCTGTGACCATCAGTACTGAACAAGCATGAAGACTCATGGGTAAGCAAGGACTACCGGAAGTTACTATGCTTTATCGAAGCCTCTTGAAGAATAAAGTGGACAAGTCGATGAAGTGTTGTTTTATAAAGAGCTTCGCGATAAATGTCCCTCTGCTTCCGTGACAAGAAGTCTAACCAAAGTTGAGACAATGGACTACCTTCAGAGAGACCCTAACTCCCTGTGTAACTTTGGGGAAGGGACTGCATCTATGCTCTGGCTTGTCGTTTGTCAAGAATATTTCTGTGCACATCCTGGGCAGTGCAGGCAGAGTCCGGCACACGGGTTTACCATCCCCGCCCATGCACATCCTGGGCAGTGCAGGCAGTCGGGCACACGGGTTTACCATCCCCAACTTTCCCCGATTCTCAAGGACCTTTTTATCTGGAATGGATGGAATACAACAATTAGGAACAGAGCTCAGGACAGGATGTGGTGAGTGTTACAGGAAATGAAGAGTCGGTTCTGGGGACCAAAGGGGAGGCTAGTCCTGTTTTCTTGAGCCACTAGGAAAGCTTCACAATGGACAGGCAGCACAGTGTTCAAAAGACAACACATTCTAGGTAGAAGAAAAAGATTATGAGGAATAAGTTTGGAAGTGAGACTTGGTTGGAATTATGCAACAAAAATCTGCACTTACAGACTGAAGGGAGAGCAGATGCATCCAGAAAGGCAGGTGGGGGTCATGATGTGATCGGCCTGGGATGCCCAGATGAGGACTTGACAGGCCATGGGCAGAAGACACAGAAGGCTTTAGGAAGTTCCGAGGCCGGAGGATCACATGAGGCTGGAGGAAACACAACCAGACGCACTAAGGAAGTGGGTGGGTTTGGTCCCACTTGGTCCTCCTGGTCCCCTGCACCCTGCTGGCCCAGACTGTTCGGATGCTGCTGCTGCCAGCAACATTGGGATGGGCATAACTTTTCCGAGTCTGAAGAGGGAATTGTCAGTTTGCAGCATCCCTTTCTTTTTTTACATTTATTCTTCTCTCATATATTACATCCCGACTGCAGTTCCCTCCTTCCTCTCTGCCCAACCCTCTCCCCTCCCTTCCAGATGCCGTCCTCCTCCATTTCCCTTCAGAAAAGGGCAGGCCTCCCAGGAATATCAACCAAACACAGCATAACAAGTCACAGTAAGACTAGGGATAAGGCCCTCCTATCAAGGCTGGGTGAGGCAACCCAGCAGGAGGAAAAGGGTCCCAAAAGCAGGTGAAAGAGTCAGAGACAGACCCTGCTCCCACTGTGAGAAGTCCCACAGGAGGACCAAGCTACACAACCATAACATGTATGCAGAGGACCTAGGTCAGTCCCACACAGGCTCCCTGGTTGTCCGTTCAGTCTCCGTGAGCCCCTATGAGCCCAGGTTAGTTGATTCTGTGGGTTTTCTTGTGATGCCCTTGACCCCTCTGGCTCCTGCAATCCTTCCTCCCCCTCTTCTGCAGGGCTCCCCTAGCTCCATCTAATGTTTGGCTATGGGTCTCTGCATCTGTTCCCATCAGTTGCTGGATGAAGCCTCTCTGATGATGATTATGTTGGGCTCCTGTCTACTATAGTAAAATATCATTAGCATCCCCACCCCCATCCCTCCCCCACCACCCCTCCCCCACCACCCCACCCCCATCCATGTCAGCGGTTGATGGCATTTCCACTCCATTCTGTCATACGGCACTAGCTCCCCTCCCTGGTCCCTCCTCTGATCTCCTCCTGTCTCAGCAAAGGGAGGAGAAGGGCCTTGCTAGCACATCCTTTCCCTCCCCCCCCCATCCTCTCATGGGAACTGATAGGCTATAAGACTTCCCTTTTGGCTACCTTCTGAGGTGTGCTTTTTTCAAGGCACACTGTGTTTTCACACTTTATCTGGCACTGTAGTTTTATCCCCAGCCAGGGAAAAACTACCTTGGTACCCAGGAAACTGCACAACCTAGTTAGGGCGTGACTACAGATGTTGGGAACAGGCAAAAAGCACCTTGGCCTAAGTACTGCCATTTTGACTTCAGACTCCATTTTACCTGTAGGGTAAAACAAAGTTCAGGTTTCCAGGCCCTAGGGGAGGTGGGAACCTTCCAATAGCTGACCCCCTTCCTCCTTAAATCATAGAAATAGTTGTTACGTATTTTTAGTTCTCTAGAAACAATATGACTAGTCCCAACAACAGAAAGAACAAATGAATCTGATTGGCTGAACTGAAAAGCTTGCATTGTATATCGGTTGACAATGATGGAACACACAAGGAAACCCCTAATCTCTAAATCCAGATTGGTGAAAATTGTAACTCGGCAACAAATGTCAATGATTGTTCTGCTTAAGTACTTGCTTCAACTGGCATTCAGGGTTACAGTTCAGCTCCTGAGTCTGCTCTACGGCCCTGATCGATCATCCCCACTCTCCCCTCTTCTTTTGTGCGGCCCTGCATTAAATCTTGCCATGCGGTAACCTCGTGCCTGCTTGGGTTGATTCGGAGCCTATCATAACAAGAGAACAATTTTGAGGGCTCCCTGGGAAAGGCAGTTGCCATGTCCCCAGAGGGATCCTGGCTTCAGCTGTTCTATGAACTAGCATCTAAGCTAAGCTAGACCACTTAGCATTGTCCTTGCAACATTCATATCTGAAACTGAGCTGAGGACCAAGCTCTACTGGTTGGCAGGAGTGACAAATCCCCACACCGGGATCACACAGAAGCCAGGTTCCCTGCATGAAGAGGAAGGCGATCTCCAGGTGAAGAAACGTGCGTTAGTTACTTTCCTCATTGTGGTCATAAAACAGTGGACACAGACAACTTCATGGAGTCAGTCTTCCTTGGGCTCAGTGTCAGAGGGAAGAGTCCTATGGCAGGGTTTCTATTGCTGTGAAGAGACACCATGACCACAGCAACTCTTACAACGGAAAACATTTAATTGTGGTGGCTTGCTTACGGTTTTGGAGGTTTAGTTCATTATTTCAATGGCAGGAAGCAAGGAAGCATGCAGGCAGACATGGTGCTGGAGAAGATGCTGAGAGTTCTTACTTCTTGACTCACAGGCAGCAGGAAGTGGTCTGTCTCATTGGGTGTGGCTTGAGCACAGGAGACCTGAAAGCCCGCCCCTACAATGACGGACTTCCTCCAACAAGGCCACACCTTCCATTAATGCCACTCCCTTTCGAACCACACAGAAGACATAAAGACAGGGGTTGTAAGGCAAGAACATGGCAGAAGTGTGTGGCAGAGCTCTTGCCATCATGGGGCGTCAGGAAGCAGACCCCCGGAGCCAGAAACAGAAGATAACAGCTGTAAACCCTGCTTCCATGTTCCACCGCTGCTGGTACACCACAGTTCCAAGGCTTACACAGTCTCCCAAAATATGGCCACTAGCTGGGGACTAAGTGTTCAAACACATGAGCCTCTGTGGGACACTGTGCACCCCAGCTATAACAGAAGTCATGGTTGCCTCTGACTCCCTGCTCTTTCTCTGAAAACTAGCGCCACGGGAGCTCCTGTTGAGGTTGTGTGACTCGCTCTCCTATTCCCTTTGCTTTCTCCCTGAGCCATTTCATGCTGAATTTCTGTCCATGTGCTGCCTTGGACCCACCAGTTAAACTTCTTCAATGCCCCCCTTCCCCTCAGTGTCTTGGGTTTGAACAGATAACCTCATTCCTGCTCCCTGCCGCAGCCAGCACATACAGAGTCTGCTGGTCCGTTTTCAACATGTTTCTTGGTCACCATTTTGAACGATCCATGTCAAAGGGCAGAGAGTCAGGCACATATAACCTTTCTATTTAAAGAATAGACAACTTGATCCAGATAACTAACTTGACCAAATACCTTCAGCTACTTTCTGCCAAAGCCTGGATTTCATCTGACACCATTTGTTTCTGAATTCTGGGTTCTTTTTTCAGATGCCTTCTCGCATTGGGAAGAAACCCAATGTTTATCTTTGGGTTACTGAAAAAGACAGTAAGGGAGACAATGTAGTCAAGGGTCCTTCACAGGGTTCTCAGAACTCTGGTCAAGCAGCTGCCTTCCTCCTGGGCTGAGTATAGCATGGGCCAAAGCTAGAGGGAGCAGGTGAGGTGCTAAGGGTTGAACAAGTCAAGGAGACACTTCCGCTCAAGACAGTATAAGGCTAGTATAAAGCCCTGTAATCTGGTTGTAACTGGAAGATTCTCCCTCCAGGAGTGTGAGACACTTCAGGAAGTTTAGACACCTCTTCTGGGCTATGTTGGGTAAGAAGTCTGAGGTAAACAGGTCCACATAGTCCGTTCTATAGGACCTGGCATCTAGTCCTCATTGCTCCCACACCTCTGCTCAGTGTCTTCATTTATAATTGATTTCATTGACTAACCACGCTTTCAAGAAATATTTTTTTCTTTCATTCAGACACAAAAATCTCCTTAAAAGTAGACTCAGGTGAAAGAAAATTTCTGTTGGAAACCTAATCAAAGCTTATCTCATACAAAAGTGACAGACAAATAATAAATAAATAAATGAAAACCAATGTTTTGAAACTAAAAGCAGCCCCTAGAGATGATCCATTTCACGTTGGATTTCTGTCATTTTTGACCAAAGGTCCCAATTACTGTACCTTCGCTCCTAGGCTGCTCTCATCAATCAAAACATATTCACCCCATTTCCGTTCCCTTTGGTGTCCAAAGGCTTATTGGATCAGAAAATAGAAACTGATAGAAAAATAGAAACTCAAGGAACTTTCTCAAGGTCATACAGCTCACAGATAAAGATCCCAGGTCAGAATGCAGGTTTTACAGATCATCATTGTATCATTGTCTATTCTTCCTCACACAGAGACCTACATCAAAATGCTTCTTCCAAGCTATGAAGAATTATTATTATTATTATTATTATTATTATTATTATTATTATTATTATGGTTTTTCAAGACAGGGTTTCTCTGTGAAACAGTCCTGGCTGTCCTGGAACTCACTCTGTAGACCAGGCTGGCCTTGAACTCACAGAGATCCACCTGCCTCTGCCTCCGGAGTGCTGGGATTAAAAGTGTGTACCACCACCACCTGGTACTATGAAGAATTCTTAACACTAATTGTTTCGTAGATGTATGGAACTTTGGCCATTTGTGAGTACTTTTGCATCTATTACTTAATATTCACTCAAAAATGTCATGAGTAGATAGCATATATCATCAAGATAGAAAAATTGAGGCATAGAAAATTGAGTAAATTGTACCTATAGTCAAGATAAGAAACTTAAGGCCTAGAAAAGCTATGTCTTACATGAGGAAACACACTAAGGGTGATGGCATTATTTTCTATAGCCACTCTCATGAGAATGCCCTCTAGACCAGTGGTTCTCAACTTGTGGGTCCTGACTCCTTTGGGGTTGACCCGCTGCCTTTTCATAGGGCTTGCCTAAGACCATTGGAAAATACAATATTTACATTATGATTCATAACAGTAGCAAAATTACAGTTCTGAAGTAGCAATGAAAATAATTTTATGGTTAAGGGTCACCACAGAATGAAGAACTATATTAAAGGGTCACAGCGTGAGGAAGGTTGAGAACTGCTATTCTAGATCATAATACTCACATTTAAAGGAACACCTATAAAGGTAACAGTGGTAGCCCAAAGCTACCTGCTGAACACACCACATGGGATACAGCACTGATAAAAAGATAAACAATAAATGAAAGTTTGACTAAATCATACTATAAAGGACTGGTAAATTTGATGTCAACCACTGGGATCAAATGATAAATCCAAATTTATAAAGACCTGGCATTAGGTATATTTAAGAATAAATAAAAAATAAGACATTGCTCTACTGTTCCTATTTTCCCCTACCAAACAGCAGGACAAGACAAATACATGTCGACTTGTCTCTCTGTCCCTGTATTGTTTATCTATTGCTCTTAACAAGTTACCTCAAGACTTAGTAGATCTAAGCAGCATTCGTCTCCTTGGCATCTGCGTTCCACAAATCCAGGTGCTCCTTGGCTGGGTGCCACTGAATTAAGGATTCTCATGCAGTTCCGATCAGAGATTCACTGAGCCTGTGGGATCATCTGAAGAGCCAGCTAAGGGATGGTTGCTTCCACAATGTTGATAAGATTGTGAGTTATTGTAGTGAGAGCCTTCCTTCTTCCTTGGCTATTGGAGAGAAACCTCCTTCAGTTACCATGTGGTCTCGCCATAGACTATCTCCCAACATGGCAGCTGGCTTCCCTAAGAGCAAGCCTGTGTGAGAGAGAGATAGACAGGGAAGCGGGCAGCAGAAGCCACGGTACTTTGTGTAACCTAATCTTCGAAGTGACACGCCATTACTTTTGCCATGTTCTATTCATTAGAAGCGAGTCAAAAGGTCCAGTTCACAATCAAAGGGAAGCGATTGCAGAAGTGTGTAGCACAAGACGGGAATCAGAGGCGCCACTTTCAGGGCTGCCTAATACATGCTCCAGATTAAACTCACACCTTCCAGATGCCGAAGGTGAAAGAGAGCTAAGTTTGTGATCCTTCCCTTTTGAAGGAAAAACATTTTTATTGCAAGCACAAAGAGATGTTCATCCAAAAATTAGAGCTGGCAGCTGACGTGATACTTTGAAGCCATTGTGCAAAGTGGACACGTATCCCAAAGGGATAGATCTGTGATGCTGCCATCCATCTCTCCCTGCACTCAGAGCATGCTAATTTCATAGTTTGATTTTTTTTTCTTTCTATCTGAACTGAAGGTCTTGGCTTCCAGACAACGCTTGTGAATGACGCTGCCTGCATGTCAGAAATTGCTACTGACATTTCAATTTTGCTTAATTTTTTTCTTTCTTTGATAGTATTATGGAGAAAATTTACATTTGAATAAAAAGCAAATAGTGCATGTCAGAGTAAGCATCAGGGAATGTCAAATTGTTTTTTTCCAATTACAACTCTATTTCAAATAGGGTAATGCAATTAAAGGATAATTACTAGAAGCACAAAGCCAAGGTTACGATCAGAAATGGTTACCCTTTCGCTTTAAGTCCTGTCTTGCTAAATAAAATATTCCTGAGGGGCAAGTTAGTGTTTGAAAATAGAATACATTCATCCAGGAACAAGCAAACACTTGGCAATGTTGACCATAACAACTACTGTGAATAATACAAGTGCTTAAATGAGCTGCAGAGACACGAAAGGTGAGCTGCATTCTCCGCAGCTTTATCACTCTGATTAATTATGTGATAAATTAGCTGTAAGATGCAATATTAATTAACAGTATATTAGTTGCATTTTATTGCCAATAACATAACAAGGCCTGAAATAGGAGTTGGACGAACCTGCTGACTTGAGCTTTTCTGCAAACTGAGCTGTTCTTTGATTTCTCAGTTGTCCAAGCGAAGCATCAGCAACTGAGTAAAACCAATTACCTCAAAGCCCACCAAGCCCTCGGCAGCAACTAAGTACAGCCGAGCTTTGCCCAAATGTTATTACTTTCAAATTAGAGCTTGGTCTGAGATGTGGCATTAAAGAATTTCTACCGTTGAAAATAATTCAACATGGCAGTCCAGTGGTGTAACATTTTTGCAGGGGCAAAGAAACAGCAAAGCCTCTGTCGGACTCTGAGATACCTCTCATGGCTATCCACTCCAGGACGGTAAGACTGGGCGTGCAGGAGTGAGGTGTGAGAAGGGGGCGTTGGACTCCTTTAAGTCAAAATGTTACGTGATTTCCAGGAGGTTGTGTTTACTTCTGAGATGAAGTCCTTGGTTTCAGATGGACAGCATGCTTCGGAAAAAGAACACGAAGTCAAATAGGGAAGGGACGAAAGACTCACCTATCGGAAACTGTGTTACTTTGTTGTGTGATGAGAAACTCCCTAGCATGAGTATTTGGTATGCTTCACTCACATTATAGTTTTGAACGAAAGTGCCTTCCTGTGATCCAGTACTATGCATATCAGTTTGGGGAGGATGGAAAATCATCTGAAAAAAGAATAAACCATAGGTGTCTTCTAGAAAAATAAGTAAATACAGAAAAACTTTCATCAGTAATTGTGCTTTGGGGGGGGGTGTTGAATAATCACATGGCTGGAAGAATTAAAACAAAGCAAGTGTGATGGATATGTGCATAGGTATTGGGTTAATCCCTGGATTAACACTAATTCACTGCTGGTATAAATACTGAGCAAAGGCGGCGTCAAGAAGACTCACAGTTTGAGGGGACGGTGGTCCATCATGGCCAGGAAGTCGCGATGGTGGAGGCATGAGGCAGCTGTTCACATTGCATGTACATGGAGAGATGAGAATGCTTCCTTTCTCCATTTTGCTTGCTCTGAGATCTGAGCCTGTAGTTTGCTGCTGCCCACTTTTAAAGTGGGTCTTCTCCCCTCAATGAACCTAATCAAGATAATCCCTCACAGACAGGCCCATGTATTTGTCCCCACATGATTCTAAATGCTATCAAGGTGACAATCAAAATTAAACATCATCATCTCCATTCATATTTATTCATTTACTTGTCTCTATTTCTTCCTCTTTCTCCCACCTCTCTCTGCCCTGTCCACCAGCATTTCTTGCTATACAAAAATCGTATTTTAGAAAGTTTCCTCATCTCTTCGCAAATATGTGCTCTGTTAGTTATTCCCACTCAGTTATAAACTGCAAAGTCAGGGCTGTGTTGTGCGTGGCAGAAGAGTTTCTGGCATATGATAGACACAACACCAGTAAAAGCAAAGAGCAAATCCATTCACAGACCTTGCTTTTACCAAGTGCAATGAATTCAGAGATGAAGCTGATCACAACTACCATCCATTGAGGGGGCCCTCAAAAGCTAAAAGGCTTGCATATAGTAAGCCTTTAAAAAAAAAAACTTTTTTATTTAAATCTCTCCACTCACAGCCCTGAGAAACATTTTTTCTCTTTCTCTTTCTCTTTTTCCTTCTTTGCTTCTCTCTCTCTCTCTCTCTCTCTCTCTCTCTCTCTCTCTCTCTCTCTCTCTTTCTTTCTTTTGACATTTAAGGTTAAATATTCAGAGATTGAAAAGATGTGTGACTAACTATAACTTTATGCAAGGTCACAGTCACAGATGAATGAGACACACACGCCTTCCCACAGACCCTCAACGTCCACGGTTTAGACACAAAGCTGCTTTGCCCCAAAGAGACCTCTTCGTCCTCCAAGCCCCATGGAAGAATCTGGCACTCAACCTGGACAGATGGACGTGGGACATTTGCCTTTGTGGGAAGTGCAGGAATGTGAAGGGGAGGACTGGGTGTCTCCGCTGTGGGCCTTCAACTGAGGTCAGGTTCTTCTGTAGAGTTTTGCTATAGCAGCACAGAGTCTCGAATCCCAGCTCCAGGTCCACCCGTGAGCCTAGCGGCTGTCAGGGATCCTATTTACTTTTAATAAATCTAACAAATGAACAATAAATAAGTGATGAGTCTTCTGCCCCAGAGAATCCAGCCCTCGAGGGCAGGGCCAAGCCAGGTACGTGAGAAGCTGAACTCTCAGCATTCATGAATGAATTCTAAACAGTTGGCATCAAACTCCAGGTTCTTCGAGACCATGAAGTTTTAATATATTTTACACATTATAAAACTATCCTCTCTCTAGTTTTCTAGAGTAAAAGAAAATCCCTCTGCCTACCCATTCCATGAATAATAATTAAAAAATGTTTCCAAAGGTCTTGTCATTTACAATGCTATTTGTGTCCTTTGACCAGGAAGACTTAGAGAAAAACTTGAGGATTGATCTGAGGGCCACAGAGCCCAGGTTCCATTAAAGTGTATTAATGCCAAGGTCTGTGCAATTAGTGAAAAGTCAATTCCCATTACTAGTTAACACTATTGAATATCTGCTTTCTTTAATAAAAAGCCATGTCCAGTACAAAGAGAATAAATCAATAGGTTGGCTGCATTTAGATCTAGTCTTTCTACCTCCTGCTAAAATGTGCAGAGAGCTCCCTGTCAGGACTGCCCCGTCTGTCTGCCAAGCTCAGACTGTGAACTGGCAGCCTGCCCTGACTTCTTCGCCTGGAATCTTCCATTAGTGTTCAAGCTAGCTCTCGGTTCTCGCATCCAGAAAGTTAACTTCAATCTCGGTCCTAAAATTCCTCTACCTAAGATTAACCCTGATTTGCCTCTGTCTTGTTCAGCAAATTATCATCAAAAGTACGGCAGCCATACTTCTGCTTCCCGGGGTGTGCCCATTATCAGGCCTCCCTTGGAGACAGAACATCAGGGACAGAATTGCCACTTACACAGGGCCAATCACTGAAATACTCTTTACACTTTTGTAGCTGGTTACTCTACTCCATACTGGTTTTGGAAGCAGCCGGAATATTCCAGACTCTTGAAGATCCACAATACACCTGAGCAGTGAAGTCTTCAAGGCTCCAGCTCCCAGCATGAGAAGAACACGGTCCCCTCCCTGTCATGGCGGCTGCATCTATGCTGAGCTACTGTCTTCCACAAGAGGGGATGCACTCTTAGGCAGTATCCTTATCACACTGCTTGGCTGATTCAGGAGTGAAAGGCAATTTAGAATCCACTGTCTCATATGGACACTTGCTTCTCTGGAATTGGAAAATGGTAGTTCTATTCAAGTAAGTTACTTTTCTCAAATCATTGTATTTACAAGAGTGTTCCATCTTTCACAGAGGGAAAAAAAAGGACATTAATGTAATTTGGAAAAAAATTGATGTAATTTTACTTTAAGTTTACTGTTCAGAATTAGTTGATGTTCTTATGTTCTCCTTTGGCCTATCTGTTGTTTATATTCTGGACTACCTCCCTTCCCTGAGAGTGTACTTGGTGGTCTAGGTCATAGAATCTATGGAGTGGGGGTTGTGGGGGGTCGAATTGTGTTCCTGTTTGAATTTAGTAAATTGGTATAGCTTTTTCTAGTTTTTTTTCTAATCACTTTAAGTCCAATATTTTTCCTCCCAAGCAAGTAGACATATCTAAGCAAACAGTGCTAAACCCATTTCTACTTATGGCTGTTTCTAGATCCTTCCATGTCACTTTCCGTGACTGTGTGCCTAGTTTGTAATTGGACATTTTCACAAAGCAGCTCCTGCACTGTGAAGCCAATGCAGGGGCCCCATTCTGTTGTGGATGCTTCCCCAAAGCATTAAGATCATCTGCTGTGTCCAGAGAACAGGGAGAGGGGGAGGGGGAGGAAGAGAGTCTGTTAGCCCCAATATATGAAGCTCCTCCCCACTTGGTCAATGACAGCGACTAAATCCCTGTTTAGAAATAGGACTCACAAGGCAAAGGGTTCCCACATTCAAGAAGTGAGCCCAAGTGCAGTGAAGAATCCTAAGAAATAAATAAACACAGCCTCAAGCAATCTGCCTGTGGGATGTTTACATAGAGAAACCGCCTTTGAGGCGGTTGATGGTTGCCTGGGGTCTTCTAACAAATCCTGCTGTGTAATTCTGAAATGAATAGCAGGAGGCAGAAATGGATGAATCATATTTTCAAAACATAAAGAGGTGTTTTTGAAACCTTGAAATTTGAAAAAATTGTTCCAAAAGCCGCAAATCTTTAAACACCGCGCGGCAGCCACTCCCTCTCACCTTTCCCGATTGCGCTGGGATATGTTCCACGGCAGGAGCTCCAGGGAGACCAAGCTTTGTAGAAGCGTCCAGACGCCAAACAGGAGCGGGCACAACAGAATGCATTGCACCCTCATCTTTGAGTTCAAGTGCATGTTGAGATTTTTATACGAAATTGGATTTGATCATCAAGTTGGACTGAGGGAGGAAAACACTCAAGTGTGTGTTTATACTTGTTGACATGCTTACCAGACCCACCTGAAAGCTGCATTGTCAACTGTTATAGAAGACTATTTAGAAAGAGCTGCCACTGATGGAGCCTCATCAAAGACAGTCAACTTTGTGGTTTCCCACAAGAAAGAGAAACTTGGTTCAGTGACTTCTCTAATCTCTCTCTCTCTCCACTGGAACAAGCTGTAGGAGAAATCACTTGAGCCTGCCGGTACTTCTGTTCTTTTTAGTAATCATATAAGTTTATCTCCCTCCAAGACTTCAGTTTTTCCAGTCAAAGGAGAAAAAGTAAAGGTCACACCTTGCATGGGTGCTTTACAAGCATGCTGCTGGCCCAGAGAAAAGAGAGGAGCTTGATTTCCACGTCTATAAAGAGTGGTAACATTTCATGGATTCAACAAATGTGGTGGTTTAAATAGGAATGGCTCCCATAGGCTCATAGATTTGGATGCTTGGCCATTAGGGAGTGGTGCTACTTGACAGGAATTAGGAGATGTAGCCTTGTTGGAGTAGGTGTGGTTTTGTTGGAGCAATTGCATCACTGGGTGTGAGCTTTGGGGTTTCAAATGCTCAAGCCAGGCCCAGTGTTTCTTTCTTCCTGATACCTGTGGATTCAGGTGTAGAACTTTCAGCTCCTTCACCAGCACCATGCTTGCCTGCGTGCCACCACCACACATCCTGTCATGCTGATAATATATGAAACCTCTGAAACTGTAAGCAAGCCCCAATTAAATGCTTTCCTTTATAGGAGTTTCTGTGGTCATGGTGTCTCTTCACAGCAATAGAACATTGGCTAAGACAGAAGTTAGTACCAGGAGTGGGGTCTTGCTGTGCATGCCTGACTATACTTCTTGTCAGAATGTGCATTAGGAAAGCAGTCGAACAGTTTAATGGGTCATACCAGTAGGAGCAGGGAAGACAATGGTGCAGAGAGCAATGTAGATTATGACAACCCTGCTTAAGAGGTTTCAAAGGAAAGGCATATTAGTAAGTGGCTTAGAGATTGTTCTTGCGATATTTTGGCCAAGAATGTGGCTGCTTTTTGCCCTTGTCTAACAAGTCTTCCTGAGGCTAAATTGAAGAGTTTTGGATTAACAACTTTGGCAGAAGAGATTTCAAAACAGCCTAATATAGACTGTGTCACATAGTTATTAGTGGTTGGTCTTATGCAGATCTATAATGAAAAGGAACAAGCTGAGCAAGGAAAAATACAAAATGTACAGTTTGAAGAGAAAGGGGGCATCGAGGAAGTGTAATAGAGCTAAGTCCCATGCTCAAGTAGATTAAAGACAAGTAGGCAAACAGATTAAAGGAAAGTCTGGTGATAAATGGAATAAAGGGAGTGGTGACCTCAGGGCAAGACCCATACAGCTAAACTTCTAATTTATGAAAAGGAATTAAAGAAAAGCTTAGGCAGTAAAGGAAACCACTGAAAGCAGAAAGCTGATAAAGATGTCATTGAATGAGAGGGCTATGCTCCAGCTCTCAGAAAGCAACAGGACTTGGTAGCTTCAGCCACATGATTCTGGCTTTAGAGTCAAGGATACCAGAAAGGGGTTATAGAAACTCCCTCCTTGACCAAGGAAAGCCTCTGAGTCCAGGCATGTGTCAAGGGTGTCCCTGAATGAAGACCAAAAGAGGTAATTGTGTGAAGCTGTGAAGGTGAAGCCTACATTGCCTTGGAGACCCCACAATGTTGGAGATGCCAGAATCATGGGATACCTGCTGAGGAAAGCGACAGACTGGGTGTGGAACCGGCCCAAGATAGAGAAGAGTGTTGCAGTGTAGCTGAAAGTTTTCCTGTGTCCCACCCATCAACAAAGCTGAAAGGAATTGGAGATCTGAAGAGCACTTTGGTGTCAAACATGGAGATGCAGAATTTGGATTGCCCTGCTAGTTTTGGTCAGTATTTCTTCACTATCCTCCCTTTCCTACCTCTTGGAATAGTAATGTATATTCTGTGCCATTAGATGTTGGAAGTGTGATCTGCTTTTTGATTTGATCTTTATAGGTGATTACAGTTAGGAGATTGCATGAATCTCAGAAGAGACTTTGAATTTGGACTTTTAAGCAGTGTTGAGACTGTGATAGACTACGGGGACTTCTGAAGTTGGACTCAATGCATTTTTGCACTATGGTACAGCCACAGGGCTATGGGAGCCAGGGAGTGGAATGTGGTGGTTTGAATAAAAATGGCCCCCATAGGCTCATATATTTGAATACTTGGTCATTAGGGAATAGTGCTACTTGACAGGGATTAGGAGATGTGGCCTTGTTGGAGGAAGTGTGGCCTTGTTGGAGGAAGTGTGTCACTGGGGTGGGTTTGGGGTTTCAAATGCTCAAGCTAGGCTTGGTGTCTCTCTCTTTCTGCTGTCTGTGGGATCCAGATGTAGAATTCTCAGCTTCTTCTCCAGCACCATGTTTGCCTGTGTGCCACCATGCTTCCTGCCATGATGATAATGAACTAAACCTCTGAAACCGTAAACAAGCCCAGTTAAATGCTTTCTGTATAAGAGTTGCTGTGGCCATGGTGTCTCTTCACAGCAACAGGACATTGACTAAAACAAGAGGTTATATTTAGGAATACATATGTATATGCAAATATGTGTTTGCATGCAGTAATAATGGCTAAGAACGGGGGCTGTGAATTTGAAGGAGAGTTGGGAGGGGTATACGGGAAGCTTTGGGAGGAGGAAAGGGAAGAGAGAAATGTAATTAAAGTACAATCTCAGAAAGAAACAAAGACAGAAAAAAACACCACAAATAGAAAAACAAAATGATGGAAAGGGGGCAATGGGTAGCACATATGCAAAGAAGAGAGGGAATTCACCCCTTCTTCTCAGGCTGTGCCGATTCACACCCCTATCATCGTCATCCTTTCTCTCTCTCTCTCTCTCTCTCTCTCTCTCTCTCTCTCTCTCTCTCTGCCTTCATTAGGCATGCACCTTTGCCCTCTGCTGTATCAGATTTCTCATTGGAAACATAATAGAATTTTCAAATGAGAATGATTCAGAGCTAGACTAGATGTGACATAGTGTGATATGATACGGTCACAGGCAGCAGGCAGGCAGCAGGCAGGCAGCAGGCAGGCAGCAGGCAGGCAGGCAGCAGGCAGGCAGGCAGCAGGCAGCAGGCAGGCAGCAGGCAGGCAGGCAGCAGGCAGGCAGCAGATAGGCAGGCAGCAGGCAGGCAGCAGGAAAGTAGGCAGGCACAGCACCGGAGCAGGAGCTGAGAGCTTACCTGCTGATCCACAAACATGAGGCAGAGGCAGGGAAAAAGAGCGAGAGAGAGGGAGAGCTAACTCGGGGTGGCATGGGCTTTTGAAAGTTCAAAGATAGTCCTCAGTGACACACATCCTCCAACAAGGTCATACCTCCTAACTCTTCTCAAACAGTTCTACAACTGGGGACCAAGAATTCAAACATAGAAGCCTATTGGGATCATTCTCATTCAAACTACCGCACCCCCTGCCATGTGTCCTATCACTAAAAATCCATTTAAAACGAGAAGAACAATTATGCCTGATGCCTTCCCATCTTCTTTTTAACTCTTTGTGTCTTTCACATCATGCCTCTCAATCCTACCTGTCCTCCACCCCTCCCAATAAAACAAAATAAATTTTAAGAGAAAAAAAAAAAAGAAAGAAGGGGAAAATCTCTTCGTAGACACAGTGAGTAACAAACCACTTTAACCATATATTTTTACATTCAGGTGTTTATTGAAAAGAATCATTGGTCTGGTTTGACCCCCCTGGTCTCTACTGCACCTCACTGGGACTCTTCCTGGGCATCCCATTGCTGCCCTGTGTCATGGAGATCCTGCAGTCCTGGGTCCACAGGACTGACCACCCCAACCTCGCTCCCCCCACCCTCTGGCCAGATCACAGATAGGGTGGGTGTTGGGGTGGGCCAACACATAACCCTGGTTCTGAGCCTGGCTAATTGCAGGGTTGGTCAGCCCACCAGCTCTACCCTGTCTTTGCCACCCTGGTGCTCTCCAGCATTGCCCTGGCTAGTTCACCCCTTGTAAAGATGTGCAAGGGGCAGGGCCAGTTCTCCTGCTTCCAAGTCCTCAGGCTTGGCTCTCACACACCTACAGCTTCAGGGCCAGCTCTACTGTGTTGCCCAGGTGAGGTGTAGCCCACTCTCCCGAGTGCTGCAGCTGATGAGAGGCAGAGACAGCTCTCCCGCTCTTATGACCTCTGGGCCAGCTCTTCCACCTGCCTCAGGGTAGGGGATGGGGGGGGGGATCTCTCTCTCACCCATGCCACCAGAAGACAAATGAGTAGTGGGGACAACTCTTCCATACCCACAACTTCAGGGCTGACTTGCCCACACCTCCACCAACAGGATTGGCTCTACTGTGCTGCCCAGGTGAGGTGCAGGTCCTGCTCTCCCAAGTGCTGCAGATGATGAAGGGCTGGGACAGGTCCCCACCTGCTGTAAGTGGTAAGGGGAGGAGGGGCCTCCCTCACCCATGCCACCAAATGATGCCTTCCCACCTTATTCAAAGTAAAAGTAGTCTCTATGAGGCTCTTCTCACTAAGAATGCAGCCAAGTCCTCATCCACTGCTTCGTTCTTCTCCAGCTTCGTCCAGGTGCACTGGCTTCCTGCTCATTCCTCCACCATTCAGGTGCACTCTTTTCCCAAGACCTTTGCACCCTAGGTTGCTGTTATTGTGGTACCCACCCGGCAATATTGCATCTTGACATCACTTTCACCATAGACTTCCTGAGACAGCCTCCACCACTCTTCTAACTCCCTTTTGCTAACACATAATTCACTGTGCACATCCAATTCACCATGTCTTCCCATTTAGATGTAAACTTCACAAGGATGGTCTTCTACCCAGTGACATTCCTGAAGTGCCTAGGAGAATGCAGTTATGATTCCATAAATACTCACCATACAAATGGATGATGACTATGGTTTACCAGATCTGTGCCTTCCTCATTCATATAAAAAGGCCAGGGCCCCCTGAGGTTGCTAGAAGCAATGCCACCAATATCTTCATTGCAAAAATAACAACCTCGCCCCACCCGCCACCTTCTTCTCTACATCTCATTTGATTGTCACAACCAACCCCGAGTGACATGTGACCAGTTTACAATTATTAAATTACGAATCAGTTAGGATGTCTATTGCTCTAATCAAACACCTTGACTGAAAGGGACTGGGGGAAGAAAGGGTCTATCGTGTTTGTTACTTCCACACCACAGTCCATCATCGAGAGAAGTCAGGGCAGGAACTTGGAGGCAGGACCTCAAGCAGAAGCCTTGGAGGAATGTTGCTCAGGCTGCTCTCTTACACAACTCAGGTCCACCTGCCCAGGCACTGCACCACTCACCGTGGGCTGGGCCCTCCCACATGGAGCATTAATCAAGAAAATGTCCCCTAGCCTTGGCTACAGGCTGATCTGATGGAGGCACTTTCTCAGTTGAGGTTCCCTTTTCTCAGATGACTCTAGCTCGTGTTGAGTTGAGAAGAAACCAAAAACAATAAACAAAACCTAGCCAGCACAGGCAGGGAGATGAAGGAAGCTGCCCACCATGGTACACCATGGTGTACTGATAGGTGGCAGAACTCAGAGATACGCTGAAGGTCCTCTGACGTAGTAAATCTCTGTTAGCCGTCACAATATCTGGAAACAGGTGCCGTTGTCCCATCTGTGGCTGGGATGGGATTCTGGAGGGCAAACTAGGGCTGTCACTAAACATCCTAGTAAAGAATGAAGCGGCCCACCAGGCAGATCATGCTGAGCCTGGGAAACCTGGTTTGCACTCCACAGATGCTCTCAGTCACTACAGCTTTGCTCCACTAGTCACCAGCGGCAATGCAGACATCATCCACCCCCTTGGAGAGCAGCATGGCCGTATTTCTTAAGAACGTTCAGTGTTTTCATACCTTTTGACCCTGCCATCCTACTTCTAAGGAAATAAACAAAAATGCCACCTAATACTGGTCATTCATTATTTGTAATAATAAAAATCCTAAAATCCAGCTGATGTCTAATAACAGAGGAATTGCTAGGTAAACACTGGAGTGCCTACTTGTTGGTACATTAAGCAGCCATTAAAATTAAATTTATTGTGAGTTTATGACGACATAGGAAAGTGCTAAAATAAAATGTCAAGTTTTAAAAATGAGGTTTCAAAATTATGTGCATCAGATAGCTGTTAAGCAACTGACAAATTCCCACACTCGGATGACGGGAAGCAGACACACTGAAATGCGGGCAACAGGAGAGAACTAGAGGGATCCATTCCCTTCTTTGATTTTTCAGTAGCTCCAAATTGCACTGTAACAATGATGCGCTCATTTTACGATGAAGAAACTACTTAATCAAGTTTTTCTCTTATGAAAAGAAAGAAGGCAAATATAAGCAAGGCCCTGATTTTCATCCCCAGCACTGTAGAAAGAAAGAAACAAGGAAGAAAGTAGAAGAGGAAGAGAGGGAGGGAAGGGAAAAGGGAGGGAGGGAGGAAAAATTCAGAGGAGTAAAAGTCCTTAAAGTGAGCCTCAGATACGTAGTGGAGCATTTGTGGTGATGCATATGTGGGCTTATTAACTGAGTTTAATTAGTGTATATCATGCGCCTTGGTTACCCAAACCTGTTAGTTACACAAGTAGCTGGAGCTAGTCCCAGTTTTGCCAATTTACAATAATTACGAACAACATTTTGCATATTCATCTTAACCATTTTTTCTAAAGCTTTATAACCTTTGGTTTCATTAGTGGTTCTCAACTTTCCTAATGCTGAGACCCTTCAATACAGTTCCTCATGTTGTGGTGACCCCCAACCATAAAATGATTTTCATTGCTACTTCATAACTGTGATTTTGCTACAGTTATGAACCAGAATGTAAGTGTCTGTTTTCTGATGGTCTTAGGCGACCCTGTGGAAGGGCTGTTCGACCTCAAGCGGGTCTTGATCCACAGGTGGAGAGCTATTGCACTAGAGCAAAGCAGTCCCCTGCTGAGAACAAGACTGGCCACCGTGGTCGGAGGGCATGCTGTGACTAGCCTTGCTGTGGCAATCCTATGCTGGGTCCCTTGTGTCTAGTGAATGAGACTGTCGGCTATGAACTCACACAGTGCTTGGTTCACGCCACAGCTCCACACCCGTAAGCATCTTTGAGGGATTCCTCAGCCTCTTGCTGCTTCCTCTGAATCACAAGCCCAAGTTTAAAATCATCACAAAATGCTGTCAATGCCTACAGGACACCAGGAACTATGGTGTCCTGCCATGAGAACAGGCTAACTAAAGAAACCAGACTGCCCCCAAACCATACTTCACCCCACTTCTCAGGTTTCTCTATTTCAAACAAATGAAACGTTGGCCACAAACGTTGTGATGCTGTTGCTGGAAGCATCGCCTGGCGGGTCCTATCTTCTGACTTTGTCTGAAATTCAACTCATCACTCACTCTGGTCGGATCAGGAGAGCAGGGAGACTTGGCTTTCTGGTCAACCTTGCGTGCAGCCTGGCACAAGGGAAGCAGCTCCCACAGCATCTTCACTCAGGCAGATAGTACCTGGGAAATCAGAAGAACGGCGAACTGGTGATTTAATTAACCCGCAGAGTCTCAGAAACATAAACATTTTCTCTGTGAAGCTCTGAGACCTCTCATGGTCAGCCAGCAGGCCTCTATTTTTGCCTCTCCTTCTGTTTCTTTGCTCTTGAGCCCTCTGTAATACATTGTTGATGACTTGTTTGCACAGAGGGACACCCCCCCCAATTGTGGAGGTGTTAGACATTCCACCCCTTATCAATTTTCCATGGGCTGGCTCTCTAGTCCCTAATGGCACTACATTGGTACACACCAGACATTGGCTGTGAAACAAAGGGAAAAGCAAGGAGCTAGAGCTCCTCGCAGCCAAGCTCCCTGTCTATTCCCAGTGTGTTCCACTGACAGTGCTGTGTGGAAGGGAAATTGTTCTATCAGTGACTGTGTTAGATTCATGACCCCACCACAACCTTGAATTGGCCTTTGGTTGTCGCTGATGGGAGCTGAAGAACAGCGCCTGTCGACATGATTGCCACTCTCCAATGAATCAGAACATACAGGGCGAGGAACAGCACATTAAAACAGCGACAGAAATATATCACTGTGCTTTTATATAGATGTATTGCTTTTGCCTGGGCATATAAATGATTGGGCCAGCCACTTATTTTTTTCAATGACTATAAATTAAAAATAAGCTAAGGGTTTTTAAATTATGTTCTGTTTAAGAAAAAAAATCAAGGCAGTTCTTAGAAGGCAACAGTCAAATATTTAAAGATCATCTTATATGGATATTTCAGCGGCTGCAATTAGAGGAGCATGGCTCTGGCCACCTGAGGGTCACATGACTTAACGTGTGGACACATGATTTATCCTAGCTTGTCATTTGCTAATTAACCTTTTTTTCCCCCTCAAAAATGACTGTTTTCCATTCTTGTCTGTTTAACAAAGAGAATATAATTCACAAAATTAAGTTGTGGTTTAAATGGCCAGGGAATTAAATAGCCCAGGACAAGGTGCTGAGGAAGGTAGGCTGTTCTGGAAGATAAAAGCAAGGATCAATGATTCTTAAATCTGGAAGTTCTAGGGCCCCCTGGAGAACATGTTGAAGTAGATGGGCCCCTGCCCCAGGAGCACACATGCACACCAGCCTTTATCAGACAGATTTTCCCTTTCAATTCAAGGATTCACAGAGGCTCTGAAGCCCCATCATGGAGCCCACAGGATGGTCCCTTGTTTTTAAGGTTCTTTTTATAACACTATAAAGTTGTTTCACACTGGGATGTGGTGATCAGTCGTAATGGATGTGTCCAATAAATGATCACTAATAATAGGTCATTTGTGGATGTGTTGTGAATGTTTTATCCTTTAGATGTATGCAAATCTGAAATGCTTCAAAGGCTTCCAATTATAGCCTCATTCCCAGGCTATCTGTGGCCTGGCCCCTACCCTGACGTCTGTCAGTTCTTACTCTTTTTCTCCCAGCTTGAAAGTTAAAGCCACCTGGCCCCATTTCTGCTTTCCAACCCACTGGCACCTCCTGCCTTGAGATATTTATAGTACAAGGTGATGCTGTAGGCATAGTTCAAGGTGAACCATAGACCTGTGTTTTGTGGAGCTTGTGTTTAATGGATAGAAGCAGTCAACAAGCATATATACATAAATGCAATCATTTCAAATTTTGTGAAGAAATTATGATGGAACAATGCTGGGCTTGAGAGTGAAGGACAGCCAGCCTCTTTTGAGAGATTTCAGCTGAAATGGGAGAAATGTGAAATATCTGTATATGCATATATTAAAATGTCACACAAACATGTACAATTATGTTATTTAAATTTTTTTTTTGGTTTTTCGAGACAGGGTTTCTCTGTGTAGCTTTGCGCCTTTCCTGGAGCTTACTTGGTAGCCCAGGCTGGCCTTGAACTCACAGAGATCCGCCTGGCTCTGCCTCCCGAGTGCTGGGATTAAAGGCGTGCACCACCAACGCCCGGCTTGTTATTTAAAATTTGTTAAGTGTCTAAGATGAAAATGCTAACTACCTTGGTTTGATCATTACACATTACATGACTGTATCAAATTATCACCACTTATGCATATTTTTAAGGAAAATAGTATTTGACAAAGGACAGAAGACAGCATCTTCTGGCAAACAGGAGTGAGTGCAGATGCCCTGAGGCCAGCTGGAACTTGGCAGGTTGGAAGGTCAGAATGTAAGCTGGCTGGCGTCTGATACACTCTTCAAGAGAAACTTGAATTATCCATGCAGCTGTCAAACTTGCTGATATGCTCTGAGTACTGGCGGAGATTAAAAAATAAATGTGTGATTTCTCTGCAGTAATTCTGACTTTTTGTCAAAATCTGGGCATGCACGTGCAATAATAATTCAAGACCTGGGATTTTCAGGAGACCCAGAGAGGCAGAGTGATTTGCCCAAGGATCCACTGCTGGTTAATAAGTTAGCATAGGGGAAGCATCAGAAGAAAGCCTGCTTTTGTTGGGTGACATGCTTGCAGCATGCTACCTCCCCATTCTCTTCCTGTAGCCAAAACATGTCACTTTGATTTGAAAACCAGTCTGGTGTCAGGCTTCATATAGAATTATGGCCCAACATCATTACATGGTTTCCAACTTCTAAGAATTTTTGGTGAAACAGTAGCTGAGCTTTCTAGGTTTCTTCTGAGATTAATATAGCCACAGGTCAACTAAGCATCCCTTTGTTCCCCATGGAAATCCAGAGATAATCTTGGAACCAAGCATGGATATCTGGGAGACTATTATAGCTCATGCTTGATCACCTCTGATGATGCGAGTCCATGTTGAGAAAGAGGACCTGGCCACCCCATGCTGATCCTGTTCTTACAGCCTTCTAGTCCCTAAACTGAAAGAACAACAGACATTAATTTTGACTAATTATGGGAATTATTTGATCTAAAGGAGTCTAATGTTTCTAAACTTTAGGAAAAAATTAGAGGTGGACAAGTGCAATATGTTTAGTAAGACTGAATGAATTCTAGTCATTGCTCTACAACTAACCATCACTGAACTCTCATCACTGGACCAGTATCGAACTCTCATTGAAAATTCTAGGCAGTCTCCACCAGCCAGAAAGCAGGTGAGAGACCTGCCTCCAGGCAATACCCCTTCCACCTCCATCACCCACTGGACTCTGTCCCTCCAAGACACACTCCACCACCCAACCTCATGCACCTGAATATCCTTCCTGTGGTCAGCTCTCCCTGAAACTCCAGCAGACTACTTAGGCACAGGCACAAACCACACCAGATGGAAAAACAGGTGACTAGCCTCCAAGCTGGACTGCCCTGAACCCCAGGGCACATCTCATGCCCCTCCTGTTCCCATCCCAGCACCAGCAAAGCAGCTGGGCCCTGACCCCAACTCTGGTGGAACTCCACTGCTCTGGTGCAGTCCCCTCCAGCCAGCAAGCAGGTGAGAGACCTGCCTCCAGGCTGCACCACCAACCCCTGTCATTCACCAGACTCTATTCATCCAAGATCCACTCTACCACCCAATCCCACGCACCTGAACATCCTCTCGATGGCCAGCCCTCCCCTACAACCATAGCACACTGCATAGGCACAAGTTCAAACCACACTAGTTGGAAGAATAGACACAGACACAACCCATGCCAGCTGGAAGGACAGACTACATAGATATGGGCATGACACACGCCAGTTGGAAGAATGGATGAGTAAACATCAGTGTAAGAATACATTCAACAACGGAAAGAGCTATATGGCACCACTAGAACCCAGTGATCCTACAACAGCAAGACCTGAACATTCTAATGCAGCTGAAACACAAGAAAACGGCCTTAAAAATAACTTTATGAAGATGATAGAAACCCTTAAATAGGAAATGAAAAATTCCCTTAAAGAAACAGAGGAAAACACAAACAAACAAACAAACAAACAAACAAAAAAACCTGGAAGAAATCAATAAATCCCTTAAAGAAAGTCAAGAAAAAAAATCAAACAGGTGAAGGAAACAGTCCAAGACTTGAAAATTGAAATAGAAGTAATATAGAAAACACAAACCAAGGGAATTCTAGAAATGGAAAATCTGGGGAAGTGAAACAGGAACTACAGACGCAAGCATCATCAACAGAATACAAGAGATGGAAGAGAGAATCCCAGGCATTGAAGATACTATAGAGGAAATAGATTTAACAGTCAAAGAAAATGTTAAATCTAATAAATTCCTAACACAAAACATCCAGAAAATCCGGGACACCATGAAAAGACCAAACCTAAGAATAATAGGGATAGAAAAAGGAGAAGAATCCCAGCTCAAAGGCACAGAAAACATATTCAACAAAAACATAGGAAAAAACTTTCCTAACCTAAAGAAGGAAATGCCTATGAAGATTCAAAAAGCTTACAGAACACCAAGTAGACTGGATCAAAACAAAACAAACAAACAAACAAAAAACCCTCACCACATAATAATCAAAACACTAAACATACAAAATAAATAAAGAATGTTAAGAGCTACAAAGAAAAAAGGCCAAGTAACATATGAAGTCAGACCTATCAGAATTACACCCATCTTCTCAACTCTGAAAGCCAGAAGGTCCTGGGCAGACATTTTGTGGACACTAAGGGACCATGGATGCCAGTCCAAACTACTATACCCAGCAAAACTTTTAATCACCATAAATAGAGAACACAAGATAATTCATGACAAAACCAGATTTAAACAATACCTATCCACAAATCTAGCCCTATAGAAATTACTTGAAGGAAAACTCCAACCCAAGGAAGTTAGCTACATCCATGAAAACACAGGCAATAGATAACTTCATTATGGTGATATTTTATTTGTACTGAAATGTGATTTTATTTGTATGTTAATAAATAAAGTTGCCTGGGGATCAGAGCTAATAGCAAGCCATAGCAGAAGTATGGCAGTGGTAGCACACACCCTTAATCCCTGATCACATGACAGGCAGATCTCTGTGTGTTCAAGGATACCACCAGCATGGAGACACACGCCTTTAATCTCAATACCAACCATAGAAGATCTGGAGGTCTGTATAGATGGGCAGTGACGAGAAGGTCATGTGGTTGGGTTTACAACCAATGAGAAGGCAGAACAGAAAGTCTATAAGAAGACAGACACAGAGCAAGTAGTTCTCTGGCTGAGGAGGACAGCAGTGGCAGTGAAGGTACGGTTTTTAGTTCTTAGCTATTGCTCTGACCTCTTGGGCTTTTTAACTCTGCAATCGTCTCTGTGTTTCTTATTTAAAAAGACAGTTACATCTACACCTCATGCCAGCAAAACCCAAAGAATACACACACTACCACCACCACCACCAAAGCCAAAAAATAACAGGAATTAACAATCAGTGGTCATTAAGATCTAATATCAATGGACTCAATTCACCTATAAAAAGACACAGGCTAACAGCATGGATACGAAGATAGGATCCTTCCTAATGTTTCATACAAGAAACACACCTCAACTTCAAAGACAGACACTACCTCCGAGTAAAGGATTGGGAAAAGATTTTCCAATCAAATTGTCTTAAGTGGCAAGCTGGTGTAGCTCCCTAATACCTAACAAAATAGAATTCAAACTAAAATTAATTTTAAAAAAGGAGGACATTTCTTATTCATCAAGGGAAAAATTCATCAAGCTGGAGTCTCAATTCTGAACATTTATGCCCCAAATACAAGGGCACCCACATTTATAAAAGAAACATTACTAAAGCTTAAATCACACATCAAACTCCATACATTAATAGTGGGAGACTTCAACACCTGACTCTCACCAATGGACAGGTCTGTCAGACATAAACTTAACAGAGAAATAAGGGAATCTAACAGATGTTATGACTCAAGTGGACTTAACAGACATCTATAGAACATTTCACCCAAACAGAAAACAATACAGCTTCATCTCAGCACCCCATGGAACCTTCTCTAAAACTGGCCACATACTCAGTCATAAAGCAAATCTCAACAGATACAAAAAAAAATCGGGATAACCCCTTGTATCTTATTGGATCACCCTGGGTTAAAGTTAGAGTTCAACAATAACACAAATAACAGAAAGTCTACAAACTCATGGGAACTGAACAACTCTCAACTGAATCACCACTGGGCCAAGGAAGAAATAAAGAAATTAACAACTTCCTAGAATTCAATGAAAATGAATGCACAACATACCCAAACTTATGGGATACTATTAAAGCAATGCTAAGAGGAAAGTTCATAGCACTAAGTGCCTACATAAAGAAGTTGGGGAAATCTCACACTAGTGACTTAACAGCACACCTGAAAACTCTAGAACAAAAAGAAGCAATCAAATTTCAGGCTGAAATCAGTAAAATGGAAACAAAGAGAACAATACAAAGAATCAATGAAACAAAGAGTTGTTTCTTTGAGAAAATCAACAAAATAGACAAACCCTTATCCAAACTAACCAAAAGGCAGAGAGAGAATGTCCAAATTAACAAAATCAGAAATGAAAAGGGGTGCATAACAACAGACACTGAAGAAATCCAGAGAATCATCAGGACATATTTCAAAAATTGGTACTCCACAAGATTGGGAAATCTAAAAGAAATGGAAAATTTTCTTGATAGGTACCACATACCAAAATTAAATCAAGACCAGATAAACAATTTAAATAGACCTATACCCCCTAAGGAAATAGAAGTAATCATTAAAAGTCTCCCCCCCCCAAAAAAAAAAGCCCAGGGCTAGATGGTTTCAGCACAGAATTCTATCACAATTTCAAATAAGAGGTAATACCAATACTCCTCAAATTGTTCCACGCAATAGAAACAGTAGAAACACTGCAAATTCTTTTTATAAGGTCTCAGTTACTCTGACCCCCAAACCACACAAAAATGCATCAAAGAAAGATAATTACAGACCAATCTTCCTCATGGAAAGATAATTACAGACCAATCTTCCTCATGAATATTGATATAAAAATACTCAATAAAATACTGGCAAACCAAATCCAAGAACACGTAAAAAAAAAAATCATCCAACATGATCAAATAGGCTTCATCCCAGAGATGCTGGGACGCTTCAACATATGAAAATCTGTCAAAGTAATCCACCATATAAACAAACTGAAAGAAAAAACTGCATGATCATCTCATTAGATGCTGAAAAAGCCTTTGACAAAATCCAACACCCCTTCATGATAAGTGTTCTGGAGAGATCAGGCATACAAGAAACATACCTAAACATAATAAAAGCAATATACAGCAAGCCAACAGCCAACCTCAAATTAAATGGAGAGAACTAAAAGTGATTCCACTAAAATCAGGAACAAGACAAGGCTGTCCACTCTCCCCATATCTATTCAATATAGTAATTGAAGTTCAAGTTAGAGCAATAAGACAACAAAAGGAGATCAAGGGGATACAAATTGGAAAGGAAGAAGTCAAAGTATCACTATTCACAGATGATATGATAGTATACATAAATGACCCCAAAAATTCTACCAGGGATGCCTACAGCTAATAAACACTTTCAGTAATGTGGCTGGATACAAGATAAACTAAAAAAAATCAGTAACCCTCCTATATACAACTGATTAAGGGGCTGAGAAAGAAACCAGAGAAACAACACCCTTTACTATAGCCATGAATAATATAAAATATCTTGGGGTAACTCTAACCAAACAAGTGAGAGACCTGTATGACAAGAACTTTGTCAGCCACTTTTTTTAAACTGTGAGCCCTTTCGCCAGAGCATTTAGCATCCAGTGTCAAGCTCCTCTCATCTATGACCCTGGAGGATAAAGCCTGCCCCACATTCCTACGAAGATCTGGCATGCATCTTTCACATTTGGCACTAAGGAGATATTTGTTGATGTATTCATAATGAGCCAAATGCTAAGCAGTAACTGGGAACCTTGAGATGGATCAGTTCCTTTATCCTTACCATTGTCTTAAGATACCACCATTTCTCTAACTGCAGTCAATCTGAGAGATTTTCACACGCTCATCTGGGTGTTCTTCAAAATTGTTCCCTTTGCCCTCTGAAACTTTGTCTTTTGAGATAGTCTCATGTCTCTGTTCTAAATGAATTCAGAGAAAAGCTATGAAGATGAAGTTAACATGCATCCATATACTGAGCTGGCAGCTAGGAGCATCAATGTGCATTCCCGAATAGCCTAAGAGCATCAGTGTGCAGCCCAGAATGGCCTAGTCTATTACCTTCTCTTTGTCAGACCTTTTTCTCTACCCCAAGCCCAAGCCCAAAGTCTTGTGATTCCCAAAGGATGTATGTCTTTAGAATCTGAAATATTCCACTGGCACTGGCTCTTCTCATGGGTGCATGGGGTACTTAAAGGAATTCCTGAGTCCAAACATCTTCTTCTTGCCACAGGAGACCCCTTTCTGGTTTCCCAATAAAACAAATCAAATGCCTATGGGAAGCCTGCTGTTACTTTTATTTTCAATGCTATCTTGAACAAACACAACCAAGACTATTCCCTTAATCTCTTCATAGCTACTTTGAAATTCCTATCTACCAAAGAGTTGACTGAATCTCTCACTAACACATTTTTCTCATTGACTTTCCCCTCTGTGATTTGGTTATAGATGTCCTTTGTCTTGTGGTAGGTTATACTTCAATAAAACCATTGATATTTATAAAATAAAAGTTTTTTTGTACACCTAATCTAATGATTATCCTATCTGAAAATGTGAGAAGCTGTTTTTGTTGTTTTTCATAAATAAAAAATAATAAAAAACACCATGACCAAAAGAAATGTAGGGATTGAAGGATTTATTTGGCTTACAGATCTATGTCACAATCCATTATTTAGTAAAGTCAAGGCTGAAACTGAAGGAAGAACCTAGAAGCAGGAACTGAAGCAGAGGCCATGGAGTTTGCTTCTGCTTATTCGCTTGCACTTCATGGCTTGCTCAGCCTGATTTCTTATACAATTCAGGATCGCCTGCCCAGGGGCGGCACAACTCGAAGTGGGCTAGCCTCTTCCACATCAATCATCAATCAATAAAATGCCCCATAAACTTGCCTACAGGCCAATCGGACGTGGGCATTTACTCAATTGAGGTAACCTCTTTATAGGTGACTCTAGCTCTAGCTTGTATTAAGTTGAAAAAACAAAATAAAAAACAAGCAAACAAAAAAACCACACTGTGGAACTGAGGAGATGGCTCAGCAGGTAAGAACACTTGTTATTCTTGTAGAGGACCCAAGTTTGGTTCATGATGGGCCATTCACAATCAATCATCTGCAACTCCAGCTCCAGGGGACCTGCCACCCTGTCTGGCCTCTGCTGGGTGCATGCACCCATGTGCTTCTACATACAGACCAATGCATACGCATACACGAAAAACAAAATAAATCTTGAAGTATAAATAAAAGTAAACTGGAACATCAGTAGCATTTATGGGATGGTATTGCATAATAAAAAATATAGTGCTTGTCTCTAATTTCCTGACAGAACTTCTGACACTCTTGGAACCTCATGTGTGAAAAACAAGTTTTGTAAGCTAATGAGATGATTCATGTGGTAAGGGGGCTAGAGAGACTCAGACCAGGTGGTCAGGAAGATCAAAATTGTTTCATTGATTTGTGCCTCAAGTTTCTATGGAAACCCCTTAGCTGTAAGGTACAGACAGTTTTCTTGATGGTGATCATATCTGTGTGCTAGAGGTTGGCATGCTTACTTCAGAGATGGCATGGGAGCTCTGCATTCCTTAAGTTTCCCTAACTTAGATTCCTAAACCCTTACTTGAGATCCTAGTGCTTTAAAGGGCCAAGGGCTTGATCTTATCTTGTACATGGACAAAAATATGGGTGCAAACACCAGACTACTTCCTTATAGCATCTTGTGTAGGTGCCCCTGAGCACTTACAAACTATTTTATTATAATACTTTTCTTTTATATCTTCTTAAAATCACACAGAGGCATTTTAATGACTTTTTTATTATATGTACTTATAGGTTGTATTATTTGCAAATTTTATTTCTGACACTAAAAAGTTATTTGTAAGTATTTGCAAAATAATAATAATAGTACTTTGTTTCTAAAGGTTTGAGCTCAGCTGTATCATTTCATCAGCTCCTCCTGATGACTTTAAGGGGAACACTTACAAATCTGATTATATAAAATCAGGAACTGCAGCCAATTGTGTGTATATCTATTGTCCAAACTCTTACAGCTAGTGAGAAAGTCAAGAATCAAAGTTATGTTTCCAAAGAACTGAACTTGATAGAAACAAGACAACAAAAGATGGAGGGTTGAATTAGCAAGAAGGATAAAGAAAGGAAACAGATGAGAAGAGTGTAAAAGACAGAGCCATCAGTCCATTTTTTCAGTAAATTCTTATTGTACCACACTTGAAAAACAGGGCTACCACAGGGCAAGGGGGTGGCCTCCTGAGTTCGTCCAATGCTGCTGCTCTCTCACTCCTCTCTGGCCCAGGTCATATCTTCAGAGAGACCAGAGCCTAGCAGAGTCAGACAAGGTGTTTTCCTCTGAGGACTCAAAGGTGGAGACTAGTGAAGGTCAAGGTTCTGGGAGTCTCATTTCCACAGATGCTCCCATCTTCACCAATGAATAAGGCTGACAGTATGTTCACATGGTCATTGATTTGGAGATTTGCAAAAAAACACTGCTGTGATGGAGATTGGTCAAGACCACTGTTTCTTTCCCCATCGACTCCCTTTCCTCATGTGTCAGGGGACATTAGTGTGGTCCTAGATAGGGTCAATTCCAGCTAAATAAGAACAGGAGTTAGAGACCCTTTTAGTTTGAGTGTAGTGGGATACATTTGTGTGGTTTGCATTCACTTTGGCACACCAAAGGATGTCTACCTGTCCTGGGGTTATAAAAATGACTTCCAGGAATCTCTCTCTCTCATGGATCTCATCATGGATCATATCCTGAAGACTAAAGGCCAAGGCTGTGTGTACAGTAAGTACCACACAATGCTTGACTTCAGAGATCTATGGGTAGCATAGACAAGCAATATGTGAAGTGCTTAAGGCTAGAATGTTTTCTACAGAAATTCTTCCAAAGCTTCAAAAAAAAAAAAACCAAACAAACAAACAAAAAAAAACCTTGAAGCTTCCCCAAATTTTACAAAAATTCCAATAATAATTTATTGATACTACCTAATAGGTTTTCTGTACCTCAACAGTAGGTTTCTTTGCCAATGCAGTAAGCCAGATCAAGGCAAATTGAAATAAACAGATTTATTTTGAGCAAAGCAACTCCTGGGTGAGTTCTCCAGCCTCCAGGAACTGGGGCAGGAGAAGAGGCAGAAGAAGTCATGTACCTGAATTAAATCAAGGAGCTTAAATACCCTGTAGGTGAGGGGTGATGACGTGTCCTGCATAAACTGGGTTTGTGCCCAAGTATGGTAGCTTTAGGTGGTGGGGATTGGGATTGGGCCACTGGCAACTTCAGTGGAGCAGCCGCCGAAACCACAGAACTGGGCTTTTGGTGCCTTTTCTTTGTTGGAGATTTTCTGAGAGGGTGGGGTTTGGAGAGAGAGAGATGGGGCTTTCTGGATCAAGCAGGAGTGAGCTGGAGAGTTGCAGCCAAACACTACCTATTCAAACTGATACAACTGAAAAATAACTTTTCTAAATTTTAAAAAGTAAAAGGGGAATTTGGGTGACAAAGACAGGATGGAGGGACATGGAGATAGCTCAGAGGATAAAAAGCACTTGTCACTGAGCCTGAGGACCCTCTTGTGGAAAGGAGAGAACCAGCTCTCCAAGACTGTCTTCTGAACTCCACATGTACATGTGGCATACACATGCTCTACTTCTCCCGCCCTAACACACAAGTAAATAAATAAATAAATAAATCTAACTTTAAAAATATTGAATTATGCTTCTATTTTTTTCTTAGAAAAACACAATAACAAATCAAATAAAAGCTTTCATCCAAAGGATGTAGGAAATGAAAAAGTAATAAAGACATGTTCTGGGCCATTCATTGATAAACTGATTATTACTGTTTAAGATTTCATGATGTCTGTGGATTGTCAGTTTTTCAAAAATGTTCACTTTATTCTAATTTATTTTTTAGTCAGATTTTACTTTTGAGGTTAAGTTTGTTTTAGAATTCTGTATCATTTTCATATAGAGGGCTTCTCCCATCCTGCGGACTTGGTCTCTGTAGAACATGAACACATTTCATCCGGAGAGGCATGGGGAGACTAATTTCAGAGTGCTTTTGTGAGGAGGTGCTTAGGTTTGTTTCCCATGGTGCCAGAAGACTGCGTCTATAACTAACGCAGAAATTACAGGACAAACTTCAGGTCAGTTGAAGAAAAGACATTTCGTATTCTGAGCGTTCCAAACAAGAAGAGTGAAGTCAGGATGAACACAGACCTAGCAGAGTGGACCCGTGGCTGTTGAAGCTCCACGGTCACGTGGCCAGCCACAGGCATGGGGCGTGTCAGGCCAATGGGGTGTAATGAGCCACAGATGTATTAAGATGGAGTCTCTGCCTCTCCCTGTGTGTAAGACTCGCTCTCCTCAGCTGTCTAACCCGGTTCCTGCAGTAGAATTGAAGGGAGGGGCATGAGAAGAATCGGAATAAGGACAGAAAACAAGGACAGCCACCTCTTTATGAAGAGGAACTGAGGGCTCAGAAGCGAGATTACTATCATGGCATGTTCTGCAGCGAAGCAGGAATTCACAGCAGACACTGACAAGGAACACCTCCACACACTTCTCAAAGACCTAATCACGTCCCGAGGCTCAGTCTCCACTAACACTTTGGTATTAACCTTTCCAGGGGTCACTTCCACACTGTAAGCCCAACATGCCACCCGGAAAATGTAACCGAGCATCACTTTTACTTGATGCCTGACTGTTTTAAATGTCCTTGAACTGCATTTTCTCCACCAGGCGTAATTTTATGGATTGTGGATTACATTTACTGCTCAGCACTTCTTGCCCAACCCCAGACAATTGCAGACCTACTGAGTTGTTAACTCACATGGTCAGCATTAATGTCTGAGACTACTTACACCAAATGACTGTAGCGTAGTGTAATTAACACCTGGCCCCTGAGCATCCGGGCAAAATCAGCACTCTGCTCTTGCTTTTCAACCAGCAAAACCCCAGGAGGAAGGGAAAGATAATGACTTGTGCTAACTGCGCTTGTCTTTGGAAGAGTTCACATTTCTATCCTAATTCGACTATTTCCCTTGTCCTGGCTAGTTTTATGTCAACTTGACATGAGCTGGAGTCATCAGAGAGGAGGGAGCCCCAGTTGAGAAAACGTCTCTGTAAGATCCGTCTACAGGCAAGCCTATAGGGCATTTTCTTAATTAGTGCTTCATGTGGGAGGGCCTAGTTTGTGGGTGGGGCCACTCCTGGGCTGGTGGTCCTGGGTTCTAGAAGAAAACAGGCTGAGCAAGCTATGGAGAGTAAGCCAATAAATACCACTCCTCCATGGTGTCTGCATCAGCTCCTGCCTCCAGGTTCCTGCTCTGTTCGAGTTCCTCACTTCCTTCAATGATGAACAGTGATATAGAAGCTTAGGCCAAATAATCCCTTCCTTCCTCCAAGACATCCTTATCTTGAGAAATTGTATTTGGAAGCTGTGGGTGGCTACATTCTCCACTGTACAGGCAGGTTACAGAAACCTAGAGTAAACCTGTGGCTTCTTCAAAGTCACACACTTTGTTAACTCCCTCTGTTTCATGTTTTTGTTTACTTTTTCCTATGAATACTTCTTTAAAAAGTTGTGGTAGGAGGTATAAAAAGCTTTAGATTAGTGAGCACAGTAAATCTGCAAGGGACCTTAAAAGCCACTTATTGGCAAATCTATGCCTTGAACAGCTTCTCCAAATAAAGCTGGTCACATCCTGCCACAAACATGACCACTGAAAACACCTTTTTTATGATGATATGCACAGGAACAAACCCAGGAAAGCTAGCACAGCAATGATAACCAGTCTCTGAAGGGCACGCATGGCCCCATGAAAGGGTTAACAAATGTACTAACATTCCCCACTCTGTTTTCTCATTGCATTAGCCCCATGCAATGTATATCACTGGGTTGGGAGAGCTGGCTATGCACTGGGCTGCTCTGGCTTAGGATGTCAGGGACTCTACCTGGGAGGAGGCTGTCAGGGAGAGAGTCTGCAACATTCTCAACTGATTCACTCAACCGTCTCTCCCACTGCTCCAGTGAACCGAAGGGGAGGTTGACAAATTCCCGATATCAAAACCAGCTGTCAGAACAACATAGGGTAATAGCTGTCCTTGTCAAATGCACCAATTAATTCACCAGACTGTCAATGCTGGGATAATTGATAGACTCTGCAATCTGGCTGAATAATGAAAGTTGAAGGCATTACAAAGTCCGCTTCACCTCCTAGCGCATGTCCTAATGCGGAACTGAGGCTGTCGGAGCTGGACAACGTCAATAAACTTCTGCCAAAATTAACACTTGATTTTTAAGAGTGTGTGTGTGCAGCCAGGAGGAGGGAGTGTCTCCTAATCATCGGTGTCCGATATCACATGACTACTTCCCCAGAGTGCTGTGGGCAAAGGCTCAGAGGGAAATAACCATTCAGAGGTTTATTGGAGGCTTGTCTGCATGCAGACACAAAGCAACACCACTGTGGGTATGTTTAAGATGCCAATCGTCCAGACCTTTCTGCTGTACTTATTTATTATCCGAGAGTGGGAAACAGAGGGCTAGGTAGTATAGCAGGAATCCTAAAAAGTTCTTATTAATAAAATCAAACCTAGGCCAGTTATTGGGGTGAAATGCTGGAGGATCAGAGAGACAGAACAAGCCACAGCTAACCTCACCTGGCCAACTTCTCAGCTGATCTTGTTTCCTCAGACTGGAAGCCTCTGTTCCCTCATACCCGAATGGCTCTCAGCTGAACTGTGCTGCTCAAAACCTAAAAGCTTAACCAGCCAAATGCTTAACCAGGCCAAATGCTTCTTGTTCCTGGTCCTCACGCCTTATATATCTTTCTGCTTTCTACCATCACTCCCTGGGATTAAAGGCTTGCTTTCTGGGATTAAAGGCGTGGGTCACCATGCTTGGCTGTATCCTTGAACACATGGATTTCTGCCTAGCCCTTCCTCCCAAGTGCTGGGATTAAAGGTGTGTGCTACCACTGCCTATCCTCTATGTTTAATATTGTGGCTGTTCTGTCTCTGACCCCAGATAAGTTTATTAGGGTGCACAATATTTCGGGGAACACAATACCACCACAAGCTAGGGTAAGCAAAATGTAGTCAAAAGATCTGCTAGGGAATGTTCTCCATTTCTATGGCAGAGTACATGGAAGTGCCAGGGGATGGGAATTTCCCCAAGGCTAGAGCTGTTCGCTAACAAGGGTTATATGTGGGTGTGGTGGATTCTAGGGTGAAGGTTACAATGAGATAGGACTGGGAGGGAGTGTGTGGCAGTAAAGAGCCTATGAAGTCCCCTAGGAAAGTGAGGGTCGTTTCCATGGAGGTCAGCTAAAAGCATAAGGCCCAAATAGGTGCAACGGGCCCAGGTGGATAAACTGTGAATACAAGGGTCGTAAGATCTATGCTGATCAACAAGGATAAGCCTCATCTGCTTGAGTTTTCTGCTGATTGGTAAGACTCACTGAGTACGCATCTTCAAGCCAATGGTAATGTATAAAATTGACTGTGAATTTACTACGTTCAAGGTTTTAGTAAATTTTAGGTGTATCACATTCAATTCTCACAATGGCCTTACGGAGCAGATGCAAGAAAAATCACTTTTAATTGTTTAGCTCAGCAGAGTGACACCTGTAATAATCCAGTTTTCCTCATATTCTTTTCCCTCAAGTGGAAGGATCTTTTCTTGCTGGGAGAGGTGCTCCACACACTGATCCGATTAATGAGCTGCTGATGGAGAAAACAGGCAGCCTGATGCTGGACACTGCTGGGATAGAAGGAGTGGTAGGCTCAGTGTTGATTTTCGGGAGTTATTTAGAGGGAGTCTGGGATCAGTGTAGAGAGTAAAGTAGTGGGCGGGAAAGGGCAAAAACTGATTAAATATTGCTGTGAACTAATACTTCAGTCCGTAGGGTGTCTTTCAGGAATCCCAGCAGAAACTGGAATGTATTTTCAACTGCATTTGGGCTGTTGGAATCCAGGCTTTTTATGTGTGACGTTGCTCTGAAATGAAGCCACGTGATCTCTGAGATCATTAATATCCATCAAAAGACAGAGATATTAGAACTCAGAAATTATACAATTCATTCCAAGCTTTCAGCATATTTGCAAAACTGTGATTTAACCTCAGGGAGGAAGCTCTTCATTTTTTTACAAGACATTCTGGAACAGTCCCATGGCTGTTCCATGGCTCTTCCCTTAGTCAGCTACACCGATTTTCCTCCAAATTTCAACTCAGAGATCCTGCTTTCACTTGGTAGTAATAATTTCAAACACTGGGCACTTACTCTAGCCAAATACTTGCCTTGCAATGCCTCCCTTCATCTTCATACCATCTCCAGGTAGGTGTTGTAATCTCTATGTTCAGAAGCAGAGTGGGGAGGCTTACGCAGATGAAGGTCTCCATCGCTACTGTGCATGGGTGGCCAGCTCAGAATCTTGGCCTACCTCTGCTTAACACCTTGGAGTCTCTGTATGTATCCATCCCCACCTATGTCCATTACCATAACCACACTCCAGGTAAATGGGAAAGCACTGCTTAGAAATGCCACAGGCATCCTTCTGGCCTCTTTTTCTGATTGCCTGGCTTGCCCATCCTGTGAAAGGACCACATCACTGAATCACCGCTGTGCTTAGAGGAAAAGAACTACTGAGCAGAAGCATGAACAGTTGAGATTAGAGAAGCTGGGCCAGGGAATCTGGTTCCTGCTCTCAGTTGGTAAACTGGGATTTGTCTAGGCAGGCAGTCGTCCATTTGCATGTCAGGATCAGGAACAATTGTTTCCTTCTGTAGTAATCTGAAGCTTGGAGTGAGCATGGTCTCAGGGCTCTTCACCTTGATTATGAACTGCACAGTCAGGACCTCATTCTCAAACCACCGCCTTGATGAACACGAGCAGAGGTTTGCATAGGATCTCCCAAGAGAATTCTTGTCCTTAAAAGCAGAACAGTTTTTCCTGTCCATACTTCATTGTGAGTGATTTCATAATGATAATTTTTTAATAAAAAAGAAATGTAAATTGAAATCCTGTTCTGATATTTGCCTCCAGGGTGCCTTAACTAGACAAAGGTCCTTGAATCACTAAAGGTGGATACTCAGTACCCAGTTAAGCTACCCCTTACTTCTCCTCAAATGACTCAGTCCAAAAGGCTTTGTTTTACTTCACTTTATTTTATTTTTGCATTGACCAAAGGAAGCTGTCATGCTCAGGAGCTAACTGTGTTGTCCTGCGTGGGCATCACATCCATCAATTAGCGCTTCTGCCTTCTGTGCTGAAGGAATTATCTCCAAGTGCATCTTGATGGATTCTTCTCTCTACTCATTACCCAAGATAGATACAGCAGAGACATTTCTTGTTTAATGGCAACCATCTTACACATATTCCAATTTTTTCAATGCACACATGCTTATTTATAGAGGCCCATAATGTCCCATTGAGTATTTTTGCATTTAAAAACACTTAAATTACAAGAGTCTACAAATCTCTTGTAAAATAAAATCAGATATGGGGCTTTTGTGAAATGGAAGCCATTGAATAGACTGTCAATACATGATTCAAGAGTGGAATTTATTTGTATGTCTTTCTCTACATATATACATATATATGTATATACATATGTATATATACTGTGATCCATTGTAATGTGATTATTCTTACTTTTTTCTCCATGGTAACAAGATGGACATTAATAATGGACAGTTTTCCTCATAACTTTCATTGCTTACCATAGCCCTACATTTTAGACTACATTGAATTTTGCTTCTCTTTTAGGAGACAGTCTCATGTAACCAAGGCTAGCCTCACACTCACCATGTCGCCTGGGATAATCTCAAACCTTTTGTCTTCCTGTCCCTACTTCCCAAATGAAGCAATTCCAAGTATGTGCACCGACCAGGCCTGGTTTCAAAACACATTTAGATTTGTTTATTGCTTCATCAGATGAGCTTGTATGGCTTTACTGAAATTCTCAGTTATGAAGATTACTGAATTCACTTTCTGGTGTAGTTCTGTGATATGCACATAGTTCAAGCTATTCCAACTGAAGGAAAATTCTATAAAAGAAATGTACTCTATATATACCCTGCCTGTGTCCATCTGATATATAGTAAGTACATGCTTAGTAAATATTTGCAAACAAACATATAATAATTTATTCTAAATGGGTTTCTATTCTGGACAACTGACAGAAATTATTGTTGAGCTCTATAAAAGGCCGCCTTGCCTCCTTAAACAGAGCATGTGCCTCATGACCTAGTGTCTCTTCAAAGTGCATGTCATCAGTGTGCCAGTGACGCTCAGTTAGTGTAGATTCTATGACTACAATTTTCAGATTTCCAGTGGATCAGATTCCTTGTTTCTGTCCTAGATGATTTACATAGTCATTGAATTCTGCTTGAATCTTCGAGTTTTCTGCCTTTAAGGAAAACAGTGACAATTAATAGCTTCAATTTTATTTCAGCAAACATCAACTTTGAGTGCTTATAATGTGGTAGATGTCACAATGATTGCACAAACATATAATCCCATTTCTCAAGGACAATGAAATCTTATTTCTTTGTTGTTAGTACACAGGGAACCCTTCCAATTTTAAATGTTTCAAAAAGTCTCATAATGAGCTTGAAACTGATCTCCTTAGACAGCCCTGGCTAGGCTTGAGCTCATGATCCTCCTGCCTCAGTCTTTCCAATACTGGCATAGATGTGATGGAATCCAGAATCACAAAGGAGACAGGTCTCTGGGCATGTCTGTGGGAGCAGGGTGAGATTGGGTTAGCTGCGGTGTGAAGACTCCCCTAAAACTATTCCGAAGAGTGGGGTCCCTGGATGGCTTGTCCGCTGCCGCTGCAATTAATCCAACTGAGTTGAATTAAAAAGTAAAAGGCCAAGCTGGGCGGTGGTGGCACATACCTTTAATCCCAGCACTCAGGAGGCAGAGGCAGGTGGATCTCTGTGAGTTTGAGGCCAGCCTGGTCTACAGAGGGAGTTCCAGGACAGCCAAGGCTACACAGAGAAACCCTGTCTTAAAAAAAAAAAAAGTAAAAGGCTTGGGTTACCTCACTCAGGATGATTTTTTTCCTTAGTTCCATCCATTTGCCTTCAAATTTCCTGATGTCACTGTTTTTAACAGCTGAGTAATACTCTATTGTGCGAATGTACCACATTTTCTTTATCCATTCTTCAATTAAGGGGCATCTAGATTGTTTCCAGGGTCTGGCTATTATAAATAAAGCTGCTATGAACATAGCTGAGCAAGTGTCCTTGTGATGCGATTGAGTATTCTTTGGGTATATGCCCAGGAGTGGTATTGCTGGATCGTGAGGTAGGTCGATCCCCAATTTTCTGGGAAACTGCCATATTGCTTTCCCAGAAAGACAAACATTGTATGTATGAGTGAATATTAACTGTAAAATAAAGGATAACTGTGTTACAATCCACAGACCCACGGAGGCTAGGGAACAAGGAGGGCCCAAGGGGGTACTCATGGATCTCTGAGGGAAGGAGAAATAGAGGATATCTCCTGGGTGGACTGGGGATGGGTGGGCATGGGAACGTGAGGGATCAGCTTGGGAGGGTGGAGGAGAGTGCTAAGAAAGATGACTGGGAATGGGGACTTTACAGAGTCGGAGAGAAGCCTGATGCAAAAGAAACTTCCACAAGTCTACAAGGGTGGCCTCAGCTAAGACTCCTGGCAGCAGTGAATGCATAGCTTGAACTGGCCATCCCCTGTGATCAGATGGGTGACTACCCTGGTTGTCAGCAGAGAGCCTTCATTCATCCAGTGACTGATGGAGGCAGGTTCAGAGACCCACAGCCAAACACTGGGCAGAGCTTGGGGAGTCCCCCTGAAGGGAGGGAAGAGGGACTGTAGGAGCCGGGGGGTCAGGGACATCAGATGAAACCCCAGAAATGGCTAGCCTGGTTCATGTATTGTGGGATACTTGTACACTGTGTGAAGATGTGTCATGACTGGTTTAAAAAAAAAAGAAGGGAAGAAAGAAAGAAAGAAAGAAAGAAAGAAAGAAAGAAAGAAAGAAAGAAAGAAAAGGAAAGGAAAAGAAAAAGAAAAAACAGAAAACAAAACAAAAAAAAAAACAAAAAAGCTGGGTGGCAGTGGTACATGCCTTTAATGCCTTTAATCCCAGCACTCAGGAGGCAGAGTGAGTTCAAGGGCAAGCCTGGTCTACAGAGCGAGCTCCAGGACAGGCACCAAAACTACACAGAGAAATCCTGTCTTGAAAAACCAAAAAAAAAAAAAAAAAAAAAAAAAAAAAGCTGAATGACCAATAGCTAGGCAGGAGAGGTTAGGAGAAACTCAGGGGAGACGAATCTGCCACAGCAGGAGACACTGGCAAGACACAGAGGGAGTTGGACATAACAAATTGGGTAGAGGTAAAAGGCCACATGGCAGAATGTAGATTAATAGAGTAATAGAAACAGCTTAATTTAAGTTATAAGAGCTAGTTGGGAACAAGCCTAAGCTAAAGGCCAACATTTCATAACTAATAATAAGTCTCTGTGTCATCATTTGGGGGCTGGCTGTCCAAAGAAAGTCCAACAAAAAAGACTAGTTACATTTGGTGCCTAATGCACGGCACGTATATCCACATAGAGCCTGACAATGCTGGAAAAAGGTCTGAACACGGAGTTGGATGCGGCTTCCTGGTGACTGCGATCTCTTGAGTAGGCCTGGTGCGTCAGTGTACAGAGGCACAGCTCCTTTAGGAGACCCTGCTGTTTAGCTGAGCACTTAAGCAGTCGGTGCCTACTTGGCACTAGATAAAAAAAATCCCAGAGCTGGGCTGGGCAAACGCAGCTTCCAGCTGGTACCCAAAGCATGAGGCTCAGCTCTTATGGACCCTAAGTGGATGGAGCCAACTGCCACCACCCATGTGCTAAGGAGAGCCACAGAGCCTAGCCATTTACGGTTTGGCTCATGCAGTCAGAGAAGGTTGCACCGAGAAAACCTCTAAACAGGTACAATATGTTTGAAAATGTGCTTAGTTGCTCAAGAAAGACAAGAAAATGAGTAGAGACAGTCATGGAAAAAATAGTTTAAAAGCTATAAAGTAAACTCTTTAAAGAGAGAGTAAAGTAGTGTAAGAAGAATAAGCCACACTGTAGCATGAATCTTAACAGGTCTTATTAATAAAAACAAACCCAGGGCCAGTTATTGGGGTGAATATTGGAAGATCAGAGAAGCAGAACAAGCCACAGCTTCCTCATCTCACCAGTTCCTCAGGTGATCCTGTTTCCTCAGACTGGATGCCTCTCAGCTGAACTGTGCTGCTCAAAGCCTAAAAGCTTAACCAGCTAAAAGCTTCTAGTTTCTGGTCTTCACGCCTTATATACCTTTCTGCTTTCTGCCATCATTCCCTGGGATTAAAGGCTCACTTTCTGGGATTAAAGGCGTGAGTCACCATGCTTGGCTGTATCCTTGAACACACAGAGATCCAGGTAGATCTCTGCCTCTGGAATGCTAGGATTAAAGGTGTGTGCTACCACTGCCTAACCTCTATGTTTAATATTGTGGCTGTTCCGTTCTCTGACCCCAGATAAGTTTATTAGTGTGCACAATATTTCGAGGAACACAATACCACCACACCACACAAAGATGGGGAATACACAGGGTGTCTGGATCCTGTATGGAGCTTTGTTGACTTTTAATTTTTTTGAAGGCTGATGAATGAAGGTCAAACACTGCTGAGAGACATTGGGTTGTAGAAAAAAAAAACTGCTAAATTAAACCAGCCTATGTATTTTAAGGATGTCTTAACTTCAGAGTGGAAGTTATCAAATGTGTTGCGTTGTGGGAGAGTTATGCCTTTGTTTCCACAGGAAACAAAAGGCTATGGACTCCTTCAAAATTAAGGATTAGATTTGACCAGGGAGACTTCCTGAAAATCTTGGCTATAGACATAAGGAAAGAAATAAGAAAAACTACAAGACAGGTGATGCATATGCTGATCCCTCTACTATGGGAACAGCTCTGAGACTGGATGAGACATGATAAATCTTGTTAGCTACAGAGTCCTCATAACTTATTATTACATGCCATCCTTCCATATGGAATGGGTAGAGATTTATATTGCAGTTTGGTTATGCAGTCCAAATGAACTTATGAAGTTGACAGATGTCTTTTATCTGGTCAAACATAGAACAAAAAAATCATCTTTAGCTGATTTGTGTATACTATATATTCCATGCTTGTGTTAATGCAAATATGCATGTTACCTTTAAAAGTTTGTGTGTTTTCAGAAAAAAAAAAAAACTACCAGACACCAATAAAGACAAGTAGCCCAGGTGATCCAGCCTCTCAGAATGCCTCTGTTGCAGTTTCCTCAAAATTCTTCATCCAGAACAAATTCAAAGCTGCTAGCTGAGATGATTCAGCCTCACAGGCTACTCCAGCCAGGACTTCAGATAAGCCCTGCACTTTCCCATCACACAGAGACTAGACAACAGCCAGCTTTCCCAGGACTTGACCATTATCTCAATTTTCTCAGAGTCCCCTAACGACGCTGTCATGCCCAGACAACAGAAAGTAATTTTAAGAACATGATGCCCTATTCCCAATAAGTGGCATAGGTGGTTTTTGGTTGTTTGATGGGTTATGGATGTTTGTCATTGTTTAGGGTGATTAGTTGCAAGTTGTTATTGGTCATGTTCAGGGGAAAAACAAAGCAAAAGAGGTTGGATTCAAGGATCTTTTTTGAAAAGAAAAAGGGAAGACACAGGAATATAGGATAAAGGGTTGGTTATTGAATCTACTTTTAGACTGAAAAGAACTATTAATCTCAAATATTTTACATTAGTATAGATTTTTGTATATTGACACAAATTTAAGATTGTTTTTATTATAGCATACCCTATATATATATATTTCTAAGATTGTTTTTATTATAGTATATCCTATATATGTTTCTACTCTAAGGTATATTGATATAAATTTATGGTTATTTTTGTTACAACACATTGTAAGATATTGCACCTATGCAGCTCATTTAAAAATGTAAAGTTCTAGTCCTTGAAAGCTATTATTATAAACTATTTAGGATAATTAAGAAATAAATACAGGTTAGTAGTTAGTCATCTATAACAATCAAACTTGTAGTCATGTTAGGTATGTTTTCAAGGTCATACAGAGATATATTTTAGATAGATTGTCTTCTAATACTTAAAAGACCTGCAGAATATGACATTTAAGAAGTTTTAATAGCATAAGGCTTTTCATGACAGTGAGACACATCTGCTCCTGGCAGCACTAATCTACTTCAGAGAAGATAATGAGCATTGAAGAACCTCCATATGGAATTTGCTTTCATTTGTGGCAAAGTTAGCCTTTGGGCAAGAAACTGCCCTTGCCTCGAATGCTGACAGTATGCTGTCCAAATTGAACAAGCAGGACACAAAAGAAGGCAATTGCCAAATTTGCCAAGACAAGGTAGGACAGTCCTTCAAAATTCCTGCTTCACAGAAAAGTCTGTCAGATATTCTAGGCCAAAGATGAATGCTTCAGCATTGCAGATGAACCTTGGGAGACTGTCCAGGCATCCAGCTGTCTCTGTCATTTCTATAGTTTTAAAAGTTGTTTGCTCTGCACTTCCTGTTTATTCAGGTAATCTTGTATTTTTCTCTGATCTCTAATGGGGTTGAAAAATAGATAGTTATAGTTTTATAGTTTTTCTTGTTACCAAATTCAGAAAAGAAACTTAAATAAGAGATGCAAAGTTTTTAAGGCTGAGAGACATAAAAGCTTAAGTTGTTTATCTAAGAAAATGTTTTAATGTCTAAAAAGATAATTTTAGGTTGGTAATACAAGTTATGATAGAAAGTGATTTAGGTATAAAACTTTGGACTTACCAAGATAGGATAGATAATAGAGTACTTTCTCCAAATATGCCAAATACAAATGGACTGGACATTGTGAATGTAATTCTTACCTGATAAGTGTATGTAGTTTTGCTATGTTAGAGTTAAAATCTTTCCTTTTGATTTAGATGAAAAGGGGGAAATGTTGTGGGATATTTGTACACTGTTTGAAGATGTTCCACTGTGATTGGTTTAATAAAAAGCTGAATGGCCAGTAGCTAGGCAGGAGAGGTTAGGTGGAACTTCTGGGCAGCGAGGAACTCGGGGTTAGAATCTAGTGCAGCAGGAGACAAGCAAGACATGGAGGAAATGGGACATACAGAACTGGGTAGAGGTAAAAAGACACGTGGCAGAATGTAGATGAATAGAAGCAGGTTAATTTAAGTTTAAGAGATAGTTGGGAACAAGTCTAAGCTAAAGGCCAAGTTTCATAATTAATAATAAGTCTGCATGTCCTTATTTGCAGGCTGGCCACCCAAAGAAAGTCCGACAAGAAAGTGCTGCTGCATTCATGGGAACTCACAGAATCTGATCCAACAACCAGGGAGCCTGCATAGGACTGACCTCGGTCCTCTGCATGTATGTGACAGCTGTGTAGCCTGGTCTATATGTGGGACTCCTGGCAATGAGAGCAAGGCTGTCCCTGGTACTTTGGCTGGATCTTGGGAACCTATTCCTCATGCTGGATTGCCTTGTCCAGCCTGAATGCAGGGGAGGTGCTTGGTCTTAAGGCAGCTTGTTATGCTATGCTTTGTTGATGCCCATGGGAGGCCTGCCCTTTTCTGTGTGAATATGGAGGAGGGGTGGGTTGAGTGGGGGTGGGGGCAGGAGGGGGGAAGTGGTCAGAGGGAGTGGGAGGAGAAGCAGGAGGGGAGGCCGAGGTCTGTATGTAAAAATAAAGAAATAAAAATTTTAAAGGTCGCTTTATTTATAGATTAGTTGCTCTTGGGTGAATTCAAGGTCTCACAGTAGGAGTTCCATGAAGTCATGTGGCTGGGCTGGGTTAGGGGATTTTTGTAGGAGAGGGGTGGGTGACAGTGTCATGCTTGACAGGTTATTGGAGTATTGCCTGGGTTTGGGTGTCCGGTAGGTGTGTCCTGAGTCCAGTGGTTACTTTGGAATCGGAACTAAGCGTCCACTCTGTCCAGTGTTTTGTGCGGACTTTAGTAAGTGTGGGCTTCTAGTGGGAATCTCTTTGTCTTGTTGGTGGACTTCTGCAAGAGCCGGCTTCTGGCTGGAAGTGGGGTGGATCTTTTTGCCCCAAACCTTCATCCTAACAGTTCTGAACAAAATAAAAAGAAGAAACAGACCTGAGGAGAAGCCGTTGGTCTCTGCTTCCTACTGCAGATGCAGTGTGAGTAGGTACTACAGTTTCTTCCCCACCACGACGGACTGCATTCCCTGAACAATAAGCTCAAAGAAGCCCTGTCTCCCTTAAGCTGTTGGGTATTTTGTCATAGCAAAAGTGAACTAATATAATAGGCAAGCATCACTGTACCTGTACTAGAAGACTTCATTCTGCACTGTGAGCAGCTTTTTATGTGGACTACAAAGTATCCAACCTGCTGTCAGTTTGATTTTCAACCATGGGAGGTGTTACTGAACGCACATATGATCAAATAAAACTTAATCCAGAAAAATAAAATATCTTATCGGAGTTTGAGTTACTCATTAGAGTTGGAGCCAGAATCAAACTTCGAATTTCCCGATGACTGCCATTTCTCTGTGCTTTCCACCATACCATAGACTGACAAGAATTTGTCACAAAATAACAAGACATGTATGTGAACCTAGTGTCTATGTCTGCAGATGACTCCTAAAAGCTTTGCAAAGCAGAGAAGACAAGTTATTTATCTTCTTCCCTATTAAGCAGGTTTCCTGTGTAAATGTATCAAAATCAAATTCTCTAAGACAAGGTACTGAGGTGAAGTTTGTGATGTGTGTATAGAGACAGAGACAGAGAAATGAGCAGTAGGCACAGCAGCAAATTCAAATGATCATCAGCTATAATCTCTTGCTGTTTTAAAGATTTTACAGTTGTCCTTGGCATTAGTTCAGGAGCCTGAAGGCCACAAGCTGGTAGAGAACACAATGTTGATACAGCCTCAATTCAATGTGAGCCTGTCGTCAATGAATGAGCCTCCCTGACTTCTTGTTTATAGGATATCAATGTTTGGGGTCTTTGTGTCTTTGTCTCCTATGGCCCGGGCTCCGGGCTCCGTAAACTGTTTTGATGACTAATGGCCTTTCTGTTGATTGATTTGGTAATGACCCTTCATGCAAGTACATTGTTGTGAAGGCAGTAGCCCTGTGGGCCTTCCCAATAAGCAGATTCTGCCATGATTAAATGACTCAGGCTTCCCTCTGTCTTCCTGGTACATGGAGATGTGATAGATAGTCGGCCGGGTCCCCTCTCCTCTCCACTGCTTTGTTCCAATCACACAGGCCTTTTTTGCTGCTTCTCTGTTTACAAACTGCATATTCTGCTCCTCTGCCTGGATCTTCTGAGGGGGTCTCACCCTCATCACGGTAGGTCTTCTCTCACAGTTCCTTGTCAGAATCTGTCTTCAATCTCCCTCCTTGCCTTTATTATCTGTGCCCCTTCACCATCCCAATCAATTTATAGCCTGTTAATTATTTTCTTCATCAGATGCCCTAAAATTTGAAATCATATATTTTTTTTTTTTTTGGTTTTTTTGAGACAGGGTTTCTCTGTGTAGCTTTGTGCCTGTCCTGGAACTCACTTGGTAGCCCAGGCTGGCCTCGAAATCACAGAGATCCACCTGGCTCTGCCTCCCAAGTGCTGGGATTAAAGGCGTGTGCCACCACCGCCCGGCTTGAAATCATATTTTTTATTAAGAAATTTTTTTGTTCATTTTACACATCAATCACAGATCCTCCTCTTCCGTCTTCCCGCCCCTTCAGCCTCTCCCCGCCTCCCCAATTGTTTTGGTTTTTTGAGACAGGGTTTCTCTGTGTAGCTTTGCGCCTGTCCTGGAACTCACTCTGTAGCCCAGGCTGGCCTCGAACTCACAAAGAGCCACCTGTCTCTGCCTCCCGAGTGCTGGGATTAAAGGCGTGCGCCACCATCGCCCAGCTTTGAAATCATCTTTTTTTTTTTAAAAAAAGATTTATTTATTATGTATACAGTATTCTGTCTGCATGTGTACCTGCAGGCCAGAAGAGGGCACCAGATCTCATTACAGATGGTTGGGAGCCACCATGTGGTTGCTGGGAATTGAATTCAGGACCTCTGGAAGAACAGCCAGTTCTCTTAACCACTGAGCCATCTCTCCAGCCTGAAATCATCTTTTTAATAACCTGGTTTCCATTTCATTTTCTTCTTTTCTCCAAAAGAATTTGAACCAAAAAAAAAAAAAAAAAAAAAAAAAAAAGAATTTGAGTTCCGGAGAATTAAGGACTTAAAAATTCTTGCATTCTGTTTTCTCAGCACCTAAAACAGTGCCTATCTGTGCTTAAATTTTTGGGCATTAAATAAATGGATAGAACGTAAATAAAATGAGCTTTGGTAATTTATGCCGTTGTTCCAGTTGCTAATTTTTCCCTCAAGTTCATTCACCAGGTAAAGCATTCTGATAAATGTGGTAGATTTGGTGGGTTCATAGTCTACCATTCTGCTGGTTACACTAGGGCTGTTATGTGGGCCATACTAATAAAGGCATTTACAGATCACAAACGATAACAACAGCAGAGCCAATGATAATGATAAAAATAGTAACCAATCCTTGCTGAGTCTCCGCCAAATGTTTACCATTTCCTTGTCCCTCATTCATTTCTAACCCTCAGAACAGTCCTGAAAAGTATGCGCTGGATGTGACTCAGGGAAAAAAGGCCATACCACTTAGAGTGAAGGAAACGGATTTGAACCCTAACAAGTTTAATTCCATAACCTGCACACACACACACACACACACACACACACACACCACACACACACACACACACACACACACACACACCACACACACACACACACACACACACACACACAC
>CABHPQ010159535.1:62079-77969 GCA_902168405.1 Peromyscus aztecus
ACACACACACCACACACACACACACACACACACACACACACACACACACACAGGAATTTCAAACTCATCTTTATCTCAATACAGGTTGAGTATCTTTTATTCAAAATGCTTGAGGCCGGAAAAGTTTTCAGATTTGGACTTTGGTCTATTTGCATACACACATTTAGTACACATAATGAGATATGTTGAGGATGGTACTTAAATGGAAACACATTCTTCCTTTATGTTTCATATGTGTCTTATGTACCTAGCCTGAAGGTAATTTTTACAGTAATTGTGTGCATTTTGATGGCCACCCATCACAGGAGGCCAGGCTTCCATCACCTGAGGTCAGGTCTTCTTGTGGCTTTAGAGTTTTTATTATTATTGCTGTTGTTTTTGTTTCGTTTTTTGAGATGAGGTTTCTCTGTGTAGCCCTGGCTGTCCTGGAACTAGCTCTGTAGACCAGGCTGGCCTTGAATTCAGAGATCCCACCTGCCTCTGCCTCCCAAGTGCTGGGATTAAAGGTGTGCACCACCGCTGTCTGGCATCTTTAGATTATTAATGTTCAGCCCACGTTATGGTTTGAGCATCTAAGACACGCTGTCTTTCTAAAAATTATATATTTATTTATTTACCTGTATGTGTTTGTGTGTGTAGGTATGTTCATGATAAAGCACACATGTAGCAATCAGAAGACTACATGTGGGAGTTGGTTCTCCTTCTGCCATGTGAGTCCCAGGGATCAAAATCGGGTCATTAGGCTTGGCATTAGGTCTCTATCCACAGAGACCTCTCACCAACCCTACAGTAACTTTTTATTGCATAATACACAGGCACAAAGACCAACTCCATAGTCCTCATGCCTAGCATCATGGTGGCTAAATAATTCTATGACAAGTTTTCCTAAACTCTATACCACACACAAGTGCTATGTGTAGATCTGTACATCAGAATCCACCAAAGTTCAATGTGCAGAACATACCATTTGAAACATTCATTAAGCCTAAAGCATATCTGTAAATCCCCAGGGTTTTTAGTATGCTCATCAATGCTCACTAATAAATTCTCCTGCAATGATCGTCTGACAGAGAATGGGGACCAAACACCCTCTTAGAGAGCGATAGGAACTGAAGGTGGCCTCAGTGCTGCCCACCATGGGACACTGCTCAGAAAAGCAACTGATGGAGGAGTCAGTGGGAGTGACCCCCACCCCGACCACTCCAGGGCTAATGAGCCTCCAGTCTGGTGACACATCTGCCAGAACTTGCTAAGCTTCCAGCTTCTTCGAGGTTCTGTGTGTACAACCCTACAGTCTGTACAATCCTGTACAATCTCTTGTTTACCGTGAACAGTTCCAGCAGAGTGCCATGTGCAAAGGGAATTTCCACGGTGCCCCCTTCTCTAAAGCCCCCCAGTCTTCTACACTCCCAAACAGTGACAGTGACAACCTTCCAAGCAAGTGAATTCCCAGGCCTGGCTCTTTCAGGGTTCAGAGGTAGAGACCAGCAGGGGAGAGGCAGCCCCTGACAGATGCCCCAGGATGACAATGACCTGGGCGGGCTTTGTGGGAAGAGGGTAGAATCTGGGGTGTGCCCAGCTGGAAGCCGCCTGTAATTTAACACTCGCAGATGGAGACTGAGGGTGATATGATACCCCCAGCTGTCTCCCACTGCTGCCTTCAAGGCCCCCCTCTGCTGCCTGGGACTCCGGATGCCTTGGGAAGGGCCTGCTGTGGGTGGGGGCGGCCTAATAAAGCAGCTGGTCTATTAGAAGATAAGCTTTGTGGAGAATCACACAATCATCCCGAATCCCCCTAATCCCAAACTTTATTGCCCTAGATAATAAGCTTTGGTGGCGATGCTCCATTGCAATATGGAATTGTCTGCAGGCGGCAGCACCTGCTGTGTCACTCAGCTCCCAGACTGCGACTGCCGCACACAATTCAGGGGCAGGTGCACGCAGCCCAGCCGCCTGGACTCTGGAAAGAAGGGGGACAGACAGGGGAGACTGGCCATTCTCCCACGGAAGGGTCCAAACAGCCTGTGGGGAAAGGGTGTGGCTTAGGTCTGAGAAAGGTCTGCAGTTATTGCTGGAGGCTGTTTTGAGGATTTGGGAGAGAAAGGGTAAATGGTAACTTTGGTCAGTAAAGCAGGACGAGGCTTAGAGAAGGGCCGGCTGGCACAGGCTGTTCCCTCGTCCAGCCTCTGCTTTCTTACCTGAATGTGCGCGTGTGCCTTTACCTATCCCCTCCCGCATTCCATCAAGGAGAGGCGCTCTCCGTCCTGTATTCTCCTCGTTCCTCTATCACTCACCGCAAGTTCTTGCAGCTCCTAGGCTCATGAGCAAACCAGTCGAGGTTTCTACGCTACTGATGACTATGAAGCATCTGGGGGCGAGACTCATCTGATTTGTCCTTTTGTCCTTTTGTCCTCTTGTCCTCGGTGCCTTGGGAAAGCTCAAAAGGTTTATCAGAAAAAGACAAAACCAAGCAAAACAAACAAACGGAAAGGCCTGGAAGCAACATAATTTCACACAGAAGGGGCTTTAGGTGGTACTGAAAACTGAAGGCTGATCTACAGAGACTCAGAGAATGAGCTCTAAGGATCATAGGAAGTGGAAATAATACAAAGTAGCACTGTCCAGAATGCTACCTTAGAAGACAGTTCTGACCCACGGTAATTAATTGCCTTCTGGAAAGGTCCCTGGAAAGGTGTGGCATACACTTGGAGGCAGGGAGACTTATTTTACATTTTAAAACTAATTTTTAAAACATTTGCCAATATTACATTTTTTAAAGGATTTATTTTTATTTTAAAATTATGTGTCTATGTTTGCACAAGTGTGGCCTTGTGCATGCAGGTGCAGGTCCCTGCATAGTCCAGAAGAGGCCATCTGATCCCCTAGAGCTGAAATTACAGGTGAGTGAGCCTCCCAACCTGGATGCTGGGAACTGAATGGGATCTTCTGCAAGAGCGGTAAGCACTCTTCACCACTGAGCCATCACTCCACCCCTGAACACTATATTTTTGAAGTGTAGAAACAAATACACTTAACATGCACAAATAAACAGCTGACGCCCTCACTTGTTCTTTTTATCTTCGCCCAAACACTGTCAAAAACATCAGGGTGTATCCACTCCAAGGCACTTGTAACAGAGAGAACAAAAGCTTCACAGCTGTTTCCAGAGGTGGATGAACACCTTAGGCTGCAACAGCGATTTGCGAGTTGCTAGCAATGGGTGAGCAACTTGGATGGTGTCATGCCGGGGGCTCACTCACTGCCTGGTTCCATAGGAGTGACTAGAAGTGCAAGGAGCTGAAATGAAACTTAATAAACCTCTGTGTTATCGTGCAGTAGCTCTGACAGGAAGCATCTATTTAAAAAGACCAGTGTTCATTACGGTTGACACAAAAATATTCCAATTCTACTCACTCACTCCTTTCCTTCCTTCCTTCCTTCTTTCTTTCTTTCTTCCTTTCTTTCTTTCTCTCTTTTCTTCCCTGCCTCTCTTGTCTCCTGGTCTTTCCGCTACACAGGGCTCCTTCTGAAGACCGGTCCTCCTTAAGATGAACATGACTTAAACTGTCTCCCTGATGGTGTATTGATTACTTCCCCATCCCCATAAACAACCCCTTGGCACCTCTCCAGAGAACCGGCTACACTAGATTAAATTAAGAGCAATCTCGACTCTTAACAGAGCCCTTCTACCAAGCAGTGGCCTCAAAGAAGTGATTCACAGGTTTAGTTTATGATCCTCATGACCTCCCATCAGGAAAGCTGACCCCTTTCTTCAACATAACCCTTGAACAACTTACACTGGATTCAGGGGAAAGTTAATTAAGATTAGGTATACTCCCAAATCAACAAACATGCTTGACAGACAGACATCCAGGGATCCAAACAAAGAGATGCACGCAGGCACAACTGACCGACACTCATATTTGAAAATAGTGAACTAGGAATTGCCTGTTCTCTAGAGGTTAATGTGGAATGAGAGTTCATGAGGTCTGCTAAGCTTCCATAGGCAGCTTTCCTTCTCCAGTTTCATCAAATGGGCTGGCTGTGTTTGTGAATCTAGTGTGCAGAAATCCTGGAATTCCCTCATTCCTTTCTTCAGATGAGATTTGACTTAAAAATAAGTCTCAAAAAATAAATAATAGTGATTCTCAATTAGTCAGTAAAGACTTCAATAATCCTTGAAGATCTCCTTTACATATCCCATCATGCACCGGTGCTCCCATATTTCTCTGTTTCTCTAGAACGTCCTCTATTGTTCGTGGCTTCTCTGTGGAAACTAGTTGCCTTTACTCTGGCTTATGGAACTTCTGGCATGTTGAGGTAAGTGCTGGGGCATCAAAGTAAAACTTAATGGCCAAATACAGAGTTCCTTGGTCCTCCAGTATCCACAATGCCCAGAGCCACTTACAGTCTTCATGGACCTTAAATCACCTACCTGTATCATTGACTCAATGTAACAGTTCTTGTCAAATATATTTTGTATAAAAATGTTGAAATGCAGCCAACTAGTTGGAACATTACATTTCACAAATATTCAAACAAATATTTCTTATTTAGATTTTCGCTCTGCTTTTAGATTTTCTGTTCTTTCCTGTGTGGGTGGATGTGTCCCCCTGTGTGTGCATTTATTGTTCAGTTCAGAGAATAATCTGCAATAGCCATATTTTGAATTTTTGAATGAGTGACTTGATTAAGTATCTAGCAAGTCAAAAGCAAAGAGTAAGTAAGAAGTAGAGAGGTAGGTGGCAACACATTATCAAATCATGCACTCATCATCTAACAGAAATCCACTGGGGAAGACCCTTTAAGGCAATTGGAGTCCTGGGTGAGTATCCTCAGAGCCCCCTCAGGTGAGCCTTCCAAGTAAAAAAGAAGAGGTAGCAGTAGACAGAAACCACATGGTCATATAAGGCACTCACAGCAGCCAGTACTGTTGTGACCACACCACGAGACCCCCGAACAAGACCACCACAGAGCTGATATCCGACGCAAAACACACAGGGGGTATTGATAACAAGCAAACTCGGGCTTGGTCCGTGTCCAGCACTGGACACAGTGAGTAGAGGAGGACGGCCCTGAGCTCTCAGGGTGAGGGGTTTTTAAGGGGAAAAATCGCAAACAGGGTAGTACAAGCCTTGGCATCATATGATTGGGTGAGGCTGTGTAACCTTTGAATTTACTGGTTGGGGCTTCAGTTATCCATTTTTGGGCAGGCCTGGACAAGTCCCAGGCTCTGTCCTTGAGCTGCCATGGGGTCTGGCTGGCCTTGCACGTACTGACTGTGGGGCCTGACTCAGTGGCCCAGGCTCTGCCCTTGAGCTGCCATGGGGTCTGGCTGGCCTTGCACATTCACATTGACCCATGCACGTAGTTCTAAGTTGGTGAGGGGTCCCAGACAGTAAACAACTGGCTGAACCTTGAGCAGTCAGAGTACGTGCAGAAAGGGAGCTACTGCAAGGACTATGTCTTTTGTTCATGGCCCTGCCAGAAACTGCTTGCTCAAGTCTCAGGAAACTGAAATTGAGGCCTGATCTCTGAGAGAAGACTGAGCAGCCTGTTCTGGTGTCTGCCTGGTCCTTTCAGTACAAAACAACATTCAGCTGTAGTTCCCAAGGGAGTTTCTTCCTATGTCTGAGCTCCCCATGCTTAAACTTCTGGCTTCTCTTTCTCACTCCAGCCCTTTTATATCACGAAACAAACACAGGAACATCTGTTGGAAACAGTTTACTTTCCAGTTGTTCTCAAGGGCACAGTGGTTTTTACTCTTGGGCAATGTTGTTCTCCTTTCCAGAGTTAGGGGTATAGCCCATCCCCAGGCACAGAGCCTTGGAGGACACTGAGAGAAAGAAACATGCCTGGGCTTGAAATGGAGATGGAGATGAAGCCCTGCTTCCAGAGCCCGTTTCTCGGGGAGCTCAAATAGCACACGCCGATTTACCAATATAATGTACATTACAGTGTACATGTATGCAAGTGTGTATGAAGGCCAAAGGATGATGTCAGTCGTCTTCTTCAACCACTCTCAGCCTTAGGTTTGCGGGCAGGGTCTCTTCATGGAACCAGGAGCTCACTGATTCTGCTAGACGAGCTGTCCCGCGAGCCTCAAGGATCCTCCCGTCTCTTATTTCCCTAGTTCTGGGATTACAGACATGTACCATCCTGCTTTGCTCTTACACAGTCCTGAGGATCCACACTCAGGTTCTCACACTTGTGCACTTTCCCACTGAGCCAGCTCACCTGCCCTGCACTTGTTTCTCTTCAGAGACGTAGACAGAAATACTCGAGCCCTGCGTATGGTACGTCTAATCATCAGGGTGAAATGTATGTTAATGGAGGCAGGGTTTAAGAGAACATCACTGCTACTGATTGCCTTGTGGTAGCCTCCAAAGGGGGTCAATCAAGGATACCCTGCCTTAACCTCAAAGGGACAGTTTCAGTCAGCCTCTGCTTCGAGGCAAATCACCCCCCAAAGAATATTAGCTTAAACAGCAACTGATTCTTTTTCTTATATCTGAGTTTGCCATGCTGGTTTTGCTTTTGTTCACTCATGTAGAAGCCTTAGACTGGAGTAGCAGCTGAGTTCAAAGATGGAGATGCCCATGTTGTCACCCATGTGGTAGTGGGGGCTGGCTATTCATTGGGTGCCTCACTTCTCTTCCATAGGGTTCCTCACATCCTGTAGCGATCAGTTTCTGCACAAAGGGGGCTCGGTGCAATAGTCCCACAATGCACGTGGCGCTTTGAATGTGAAACGCCCTCCACTGGCTCTCCCGCTTGAACTCTCGGCACCTATTATGCTGTTTGGGCGTAGAAAGAAGAGACGAGTCACAGAAGATCGTGGGCCTTTGGGGGTTTTATTCTGGCCCTCTTCTCTGTTTCCTCACCCACCCAAATACAAGAAGCACCAGCCACAAACTCCTCCTGCCAGGGAGTGGAGCCGCTCTGCTATTCCATCCCACTGTGACAGAATGAAACCGTAAGTCCAAGTCAATTTTCCTTCGCTAGGTTACGCTGGTTGGGTGTTTTGTTTCAGTGATGAGAAAAGTAACGACTACCTACCAGCAACCTGAATCAAGTGAATACGGTGATAGACTCCAGCCCGGGATGGGAGAAACGGCAAACTTTGGATGCAAAAGAGTCTGGACAAGTGGGACTTTAAGGAATTAAGCAAAACACAGCAGTCGCACCATAGATGAGCTGCGGGCTCCGGAAGCGAAGGAAAACAAACTGTCTAGCCTTCAAAGGCTGGGGGTGGGAGAAGGGTCTGAAACTCAGGCCCTGTGGTTCTGGTTACCTTCATAAAGGGCTTTCCTGGGAAGGCAGCCTCGTAGCTCTTTGTCTAAGTCTTCTGAGAGACACAGTGGAACAGGTCTCCACACTGTTCACATCCACAGAGGAAACATGGGGTGGGAGTTGAGGTTTATTTACTTAGGTCAGTGGATCCACAGTCCCTGCGGCTCTCCATCAAAACGCCTGGAATTGAATCCCAGCCACCACATACTGCCCGTGAAAGAGGAAAATGAACACACACCTCAGCTTCTGTGACTGTAAAATGGAACAATTACTGCATATTTGAACCATTATAACAGTATATGTTCTATCTGGGCTAAATGATATAATGCCATTTTACTTCCTAAGTGTGGGTTTTTATTATTTTATTATTTCAATTCAGAAGCCAAATTGAAAAAGTTGTCTGAAATGAATTTCACAGTATATCTTCTTAGACTCTTAAGAAAAGTTCAACCTCCCTTTGGTACCCCTTTAGGGTACGACCATTTGGTTTTTGTAAAAAAAAAAAATATATATATATATATATATATTATATATATTTTACTGTTTGTGTGTGTGTGTGTGTGTGTGTGTGTGTGTGTGTGTGTGTGTGTGTCTGCAGAGGCCTGAAGAAGGAGTTAAATCCCCCAGAGCTGGATTTTCATATAGTTGTGAGGCGCCATGTGGGTGCTGGGAACTGAACTCTGTCTGGTCCTCTGCTGAACCTCCACTCCAGCCCCGGCCTTTGGTTATATGAATGTGGTGCTGGGGTTGGCGTAAAAAGGTCTTCATCTTGTAGTTGGGGTGATTTGGCTTCTAATCTGCCTTTGGCAGTTACTAGGTGTGTGTAATCTTGAGCAAATTACTTACCCAGGCCTCAGTTTCCCCTCTGTAAAGCACATGTAATCACAGTGCACACATGACAGCTGCAAAGGAGCAGGTGTGAGGACTAAGGTAACTTGCTTAGAGTAGCAGACAAGCAGCAGGTCAACACATAGTAGGTCTGATCCTTCCACTTTTCAACTAATGAGCAGCAGGTCAACACATAGTAGGTCTGATCCTTCCACTTTTCAGCTAATGAGCAGCAGGTCAACACATAGTAGGTCTGTCCCTTTCACTTTTCAGCTAATGAGCAGCAGGTCAACACATAGTAGGCCTGTCCCTTTCACTTTTCAGATGTCTAATTTCCCACTTGGATCCAAATAACAAAGCCAACAACCTTTTCTGAGCACTAGCCTATGGAAGGCAAGGATTGGCTGCCTTCTGTTTGTTTATTTCAGGGTCTTTGCCAGAGGGCACAAAGAGAATGTGCTTCCTTTCTGAAGCCATGTGTGGTTTTGTTCATATTGACTGTTCTCATTGGTCTGTCTCTTTAAGGAAAAGACCCTGACCAGGCTGCTCACCCCATCAATACTAGAGACTGTGAATTTTCCAGTTCTACTGAACTCTGTGTGACCCTTGCAGACAATAATTGCTTTAACATAGGGTTAGGCAACAGCGACAAACTTGTCTAAAAATAATCCAGGGCTTAAAATGCAACTTAACCTGAGAGATTTAAGTAGGTAAAGAAGATGGCTTCTCTCCGGAATTGCTTCTTGATTAATCACTCCATCCGAGGTCATTAAAAAAAAATGACAGCCTTCAAACAGGGCTTTAAATGTCTCCCTCTCTACTTTTCCATACTGGCAGGAAGCCAGTCCCTGCCGGCCACTGGTTCTTAAAGGAACATGTTCCCTTGGATTTTTTCAGCTGAAGCCTAGAAAAGAGCAGGGTAGAGGAGAGGTTAAGGAGATGGCGAGCGCTTCACTCACTTCACTTCAAGTGTGCCTGTAGAGGTTTATCCCAGAGGAGAGGAAAATGGTGTCCTGAGAGAGATGCAGATGGCTGGCTGGCTCAGCTCAGGGCTGAAGATACATGACCAGGCTGCAATCCATCATCAGTTTCTTTCCAATCTGCCTGTCCTCCATCTTGCCATCTGTAGTTGGGTACCAGCATCTTTTGGGCTAAGACCCTGCCTACCCTGATGTTCCCCAAAAGTTCTCCCCAGCCACCAACGCTCAGACTATTCATCTCTGGAGTTTGGGAACCTACCATCTACAGTTGTTTCTCTCTCTTTGGTTAACCTTGAACCACCAGGGACAGAGTGTTCCTTCCCCCACACCTAGCCCCTCCCTGAAGAGCCACTGGTTGCCTCTTCCCTTTGTTTCCTTGCTAAGGAGCAAACTGATTCTTCCAGCCCACACCACATGCCTCTGTGGTTCTTAGATAGATGATTCAGCTTTACCTTCTAGGCTAACATGAGCCTCCAACACATATGACTCTGGGACCATAATTCATGTTGGTGTTGAATAAGAGATCTTGTGTAGAGAATTACCTTTTTCTTGACCTCAAACTAAACCAATCTTTACAGCTTGGCTTGGCTGTGATGATTAATTGAGGCTGTCAACCTGACTGCTCTGAGTGATGTCTTGAAGTTGGTCAAGCATTCGGTTGGGTGTATCTGCGCGTTTCCAAAGAAGATGGCATGTGAGTCAGCTAACTGATGTGGAGGACCCACCCTGAATGTGGGCAGTACCAGCCAGAAAAAGAAGGGCCCTGATGGAAAGAATAGCCAAAGAACAGAAAGTTTACTCTTTCAGAGGCTGGCTTCTTCGGTGGGTGTTTTCCTATTGCTATCGTTTATGGAAACCAGATCCTAGGTGTCCCAGCCTTGAGAGGTTCCCCAGGGGCACTTCAGGGATTTGACCTTGGACTGGGCTGTGTCATTGGCCTTTCTTTTATTCTGAGGCCTCCAGCTCTTTGGAATGAGCAATTGATTGTTCTGACTTTCCAGCCTACAGACAGCCATCATGGGGCTCTCCAGCCTCCATGTGAGTCTATCTAATAAACTTTCTCCCATGTATTTTAATGATTCTATCTTCCCAAAGAAACGTGACCAATACAGTGGTTTCACATTGTATTCCTTATCAAAACTTCGGGATCTGCCGTTAGCTTTCAACAAGGTTGATGAGGCTTGTGGAGGGTCTTGGGCTCCAGCTAACATTGCACCTCTTGTCTGCATTCCTTTTCTTTATGTACATGCAGGTGTGGTGCCTGCATTTACTTGTACATGTGGATGTTGTGGAGGCCAGAGGTCAACATCAGGTTTGCTCAGTCACTTTCCACTTTATCTTTTGAGGCAGAGTCTCTCACTGAACCCAGAGCTCACCAATTCAACTAGGCTGGCCAGCCAGCACACTTCACAGATTCACCTCTCTGTGCCTTCCCAAGGCTAGACTAGATGAATGTTGTTACACCTGGCTTTTCTATGTGGGTGCTGTGGAACTGAATTCAGGTTATGTTTACATGGCACACACACTTTACCTGCTGAGTCATCCCTCCCAGCCTCCCAGCCCTATCTACAATGTTTATCCTCAAGACATTCACATCCTTTGTCACTTCTGTTTTTGTGCCTATGGTCCAGCTGTTCTTCATGAGTGCCCCGTATAACATGGCACTACAACTTTCCACTGTTCATCATGCTCACCATAGCACTTAGCCATTGACACATTCATAAAATGTTAGATCTCATGAGTGCTTATTATGATGAGTTAATCTCCTGCATCTGAAATAACCTGGACGCATAGGCAGTGCTCAGTTAATATGTGTCCAATAAAAAAAAAACTAAAGTCCAAAGATTCTAGGCTATTATATCTTATTTATCACAATTAGAATGATTTTCTTTTTTATTATTATTAAGATATTTTCTGTTCATTTTACATACCAACTACAGGTGCCCCTCTAGAATGGTTTTTTGATGGAATCGGTTCTTAAATTCCTTGATTCCTTTGACTTTATTCTATTTTTAAATTCAGCCTGCAGCTTAACTGAACACCTTATTGGGATGTTGCTCTCTGGATTTTAATACATGTGTGGACTTATGTGACCACTGTGATAATCAGTCTTTTCATCCTCAAACACTCCCCAAGACACACTTTTGCAGTCATCCTTTGCTCTCACCCTAACTGGCTGGCGTCGCCTATCCCATACTTCCTGCCTGGCTACTGGGCAATCAGTGTTTTATTTACCAATCAATCATAACAACATATATTCACAACATACATCCCGCAGCAGAGAACTGTTTTTCTGTAGATGGAATCACAAAAAGGACATTTTTGAGACTTCTTCCTATACTCAAGATAATATCTTGGATATGACTTTATGCTGTTGTATATGATAATAGTTTTTCTCCTTTCAGTTTTCAAGTAATATTCCACCACCTGGATATACCATAGTTTGTTTATCCATTCACCTGGCGAAATGCACGTGAGTTGTTTTCTGGGGATATGAATGATTATGCTATGTCTGTATGCTTGTTTCTGTGTGAACATGAAGTCTTTGTTTCTTTAGGGTAAATACCTGAGAGTGGGGTTGTTGGACAATGTAGTAAATACGTTTTTATATGGATAAGAAACTGCCAAAATATTTCAGGGGCTTCCCTTTTTCAGTTACAATCAGTAAAACATGAGAAATCCCATAATTGTATGCTCTTGATGTTGTCGGCTTTTCATTTTCTGCCAATTATTAACTGGTTAATTAAAGTTTTTTAGCTATCTGAATAGGCATATGAGTAAAACATATCACTGTGTTTTGAATTTAAATTTGTATTTCCTGAAAACTAACAATATTGAATATTATTGTTGCTTATTTACAATCCATTTATCTTCTTCAGTAAAGTGCTTATTAGTATTTTACATATTTTGATGTGATTGAAAAAAACTCCCTTATAGATTACAGTTACAACATCCTTTTGGGCATAACATTTGATAATGTTTTTTCCCAGTTCATAGCTTGTCTTTTCATTTCTCTAATAATACCTTTAACGCAGCAGGTTTTTTATTTTAATCAAATTCAATTTAACTTGTTCTTCATAGTTATTTGTGTGGTACCATAGATCAGAACTCTACCTCATCCTGGAGTATGAGAATTTTCTGCTATGTTCTTTGTGAATGCTTTCTAGATTCATGTTTGATATTTAAGTTGAAGCTTCCTTTGGAACTAAGTATTATATAAGCTATACAGTTGGTTCAAAAAGTGCAATTATACTCTGGTGCACACCTCTAATCCCAGTCCTCAGGAGACTGAAGCAGGAGAATGATTTCTAGACTGTCTGACTATATTAATGAGAGTCTGTCTCAAAAAGACATCATCATCATCAACAACAAAATAAAAAGGAAGAAGAAAAAGGAGAAAGGTGAAGAGGAGAAGAGAAAGAGAAGAAAAGGGTTAGGAGGGGTGGAGAGGAGTGGGGAGAGGGGAGGAGGAGAAAGATGAAGAAGAGAGGGAATTTTTCTAACACAAACTGTTGAAATGACAAACTCTCGCTCAGTGAGATGCCTTTGCCTTTGCTAGGTTTCCCAAAATGAGGTTAGTTTGTGTTGCTCTATCTCTGACTCTTCTCTTCCATTCATAGTTTACATGCCATCCCTTGGCCAGCACCTCCATAGACTCATGAATGAATCTTTACAGTGAATATTAAAAGCATACAATGAGTCTTCTAACTTTGGTCTGGAGTTATTTTCTATTATTCATCCTAGGCTACGAAACAGAAAGCAATGAGAAAAGTCTTCATACTGTTTTAAAGTTTCATTTCTTTCTTTCGTGCTGGGTGACATGAACGTAGAGGTTAGAGAACTCGAGAAGCAATTCTGTCCTTCTTCCATGTGGATCCCGGGGATCATCTAGGGTCATGAAGCTGGGCAGAAGGTGAGTTCACCCTCTGGGCCGTTTTGCCAGCCCAGGCTGAACATTTCTGAGCAGTGTCTGTGACTGGCAACAGAGCATGAGCATTAACATTATTATCCAATTTTTAAAACCAAGTATTCCAGTCGGTATTGTTTTCTCATTTCTGAAGATAAACAAACAGATGGACAACAACAACAGAAAACTCAACCTCCGACAACTTTAACAACGTGTCCACTGGTACCCAGTTCATAGAAGCCAGAGCTAGGTCTCAACTCCAGGTCAAGCCAGGCCAGCCCTCCAGCTCTCAGGTCAGCTCCTCTGGCTTCTGACAAACGGAGGGCATCTAACAGTACCACGATGTTTTGCTGCACTTAATTTTAAAAAACCATTTCTATTACAATATACCCACTTGTGGTTTCCCAAGGGCTGTTTTGTTCCCATGGTTGAGATGCAAACATATTCCTATTTATACAGCCTGAACAGACGGTTTAGTTTGGCTTCTTAGAAAAACATCGCCAACTTAATAGTCTAGGAGTAGATTGTCACACTGGCTACAAGAAGATAAATAATCAAGGATTATACATCCTTAATTGAATAGAACTTATTCTCATTAATTAAATGCCAATTACCTGTTTGTCTTTCCTGGGAACTGGCCCTTGCAATCAATCTTTTCAGAAATGCTGTATACACATGCCTGCAGAGGTATTAATATCACCCTCAAGATTTACAGGCCCGGGGCCTCTTTGACTTAAGCCATCCTCAAACACTCTACACTGTAACCGCAGATAATCGTCATAAATTTCCTGATCTTTCACCTCACCGGTTCTTAAATTTCCATTCCCTGAGCGGCTTGAAGAGTTCTTATTTATCATACTGAGACACTTCTTAGGGATCAGCGTGCTCCAGCAGGGCTCTGTATTTCAGATCTCTGACCCAGCCTCCTGTCTTAGGCATTGGCTATTCACAACAGATCAGAGTCCTTGGGGACTAAGAAGCTAACTTTGTCCTCTGGTTCCCCTGTGCAGGGATATAAAGCAAAAAATCATTGATTTGCAGACAATATAACCTTGCAAACTATCTGGAGTGACTTGACCCCCCTAGAAGCCCTTTGAATGCCCCGTATGCACTAATTCAGGCATTCCTTAGCAGCAAACACCAACTGACAAAAGTATTCCCGTCCTGACCCTTAGCAGCAATGGGTAGCTGCAATTTCCCTTGAATTTCTAATCCTCTAGACGGCATACTCCTTCTACTCAGACTTAACTACACATTTTATGGCTGCTATAAATGTACATCTTGCAAATGGCTTCGCAGAGCTTTTCTGCAATAAGTGCCATCTAATTTGGCATTTTAGCTGAAAACAAGGAGACAGGAGGAAACTGAATTTACTGAAGGAAGTGCCAAGTTTTTTCTAAGTCCAGAGACACACGATAAAGTTACCCCCGTTTCCGCCACTGTTGGGATGTGCCTTTCTGATTGTTTATTTCAAAAATGAAAACAGGTAGGCATTTTACTTTGCATATCCGTGCAAAGTGGAATTCAAAGAGGATACAGATGTAGAAGAAAAGAAGCATAATTCTCCCAGGCTCGAGGTGAGTTTCAGCAGTGTTTAAAATGTAGAAGGTAAGATGGTGTGGCAGCTCTGACCCTTCGCTCTCCACAGTGGATTAGAAGACATTAACATAACTAAGGTACACCTTTTTTCCTTTTTCCACCCCTCATTTTATATAACTGTTTTTCTGCTCACTTTGTTCAGATTTATACCTGTAACCGTGATGCTGTGTTTTATGTGCAAATGGTAATGCTGGAAACAGTATTTTCTGTGTGGTGATTAAGAAAATGCTACTCACTATGGTATCAACTAATATATTAAGAAGCATAGGCATTAAACTCTTAAAAGAGAATCTTCTCACTTGGTTTCATATAGCCCAGGCTAGTCTCAACCTCACAACATAGCTGAAAACGTCCTTGAACTCTTGATCTGTCTTTACCTCCTAAGTACTGGGATTAGAGGTATGCACCACCATTCTGAGCTTTCAAAATAGAATTAATTGAAAATTTTTAGGTGTGGGTGTTTTGTCTACATGTTTGCCTGTTTACCATATACATGCCTGGTGCCTGTGGAGGCCAGAAGAGGGTGTAAGAGTTCCTAGAAACAGTCACAAATGGTTGTGAGCTGCTATATGGCTGCCAGAGATCGAGTTAGGTCCTCTAGAAGAAGAGCAGACAGTGCTCTTAACTGCCGAGCCTTCTCTCCAGACTCAGGAAATTTAAAAATGTCACAAAATGAGACCCCTCTATCCTCTTTCCCATCCTATGTGGCATTTCTAATCCTGCTTTCTGTACACTGGCTTGTCTTTCATTTTGGATTCTTTTAGTAGTTTTTGGAGTATCCCCTGCAGTAATGTTTTCATATAGAGTACTCTTACTTAAAAAAATCTCTTTATCTATGCATCCATTCTAGGCAGCGTCCACAGAGGTAGGCTCCCGTATGGCCGGTTAGATGTCTTTAGAGTTAGCTGTCTTTCCACGCTCCCTCCTTTTATCCCGGCTTCACCCTTTTTAACCCTTCATGTTCTCTAGTCCTTTTGCTTCTTTACACCACCTGCACTCTATCTCAACTTCTTGAAGTTTCCCCATGGCCCCTTGCAGGTCTCCTGACTTCTACAGGTATCTCAATTTAAACACATGTATCTAAAGATAGACTCAAAGCCAACATCCACATATAAGCAAGAACATGCAACCTTTGTCTTTCTGTGCCTGGGTTAGCTTTCTCAAAATGATTATTTCCTCCCTCCATCCATTTACCTATGAATTTCATTTTTCTTTACAGCTGAACACTATTACATAGTATATATATATATATATATATATATATATATATATATATATATATA